>NLAO01002292.1:0-13134 GCA_002370835.1 Metschnikowia continentalis | reverse complement strand
AGCTTTTTCTCATCTACCTTAGGCGGATGTTGTGGAAGTGACTCAGGACTATTGTTCGAATCATATTTCTTATCCTCATGCTCTAGCTTCTTCTTCTCCTCATCTACCTTAGGCGGATGTTGTGGAAGTGACTTAGGAGTTTCCACTATATAATTTTTGGAATCCCAAACCCAATAACCCGGAGGTTTTCTCTGGTGATGGGCAATGAGGATTTCCGTTTCGAAGCAAAGTGGATGAGTTTTCCAGTAGGTAATAACACGTATATAGGTATCAGGGATGGGGCACGTATAGAATTTAACATTCGAAATGATGTCATGTTTATCCTTTTCAAAAAGCGCATTAGGAATAGAAGAACCAAAAGCAAGTATATTGTTGTAAAAACCCAAGAACCCCGGAGTTTGTGTCTCATTAGTATGAATGATACCGCCCTTGTAGGTAACAGCGACAGGGTAGGCCGACAAATTTCCATAAGACAACATAGAGTAATCACCCATCAAATGACCGCAGAGTGGTACGTAGACCAGCTCGATCTTAGCGAATAAGACCAAGGGGTCGTTTTTGTTGATGCGTCGTGCGTACGCCGTGAGAGCGTGAATGAGAGTTAGAATCAAAAGAGCAGCATTCATGGTCGTTTCTAACGCTTCTGAAGAAAGACTTGACTGTTGTCTTTTCTAGATGGTTCATATCATAAAGTTTTCCTGCCACACCAATCGTTTTGGGAGATTCGCATTGTCCGTGGAACAATAGCTATGAACCAAACATGCGCCAATGTGTGCGTAGATCCTGCATACGCAAGGCGAAGGGGGTAGTTTCAAAAAACTTTGAATTCTTTTCGTGTCTTATACGGCGTTTGGTGGGACACGACTACTATTATTGTCCCAAAATGGCGGATTTTCAATGCACTGTTATGGTTATTATAATAGAATTCTCGCTATTGTCCATTCATATACGCGTTTCACTCACCCACCATCATTCCGTTCGTCAACTTGCTACGTCACCTGTATTTATCCTGTACCTTTTTATCCATTGCCCGAATTTTGGTCAGGTGACTTAGGTGACTTAGGTGACTTCTTGGTTGCACCTAAGGGTCGGAGCTGTGTGCAGGACACAAATATGAAAGAATAAGCTTTTTTAAGTAACACCTTAAATTTGTCACATTTGTTTATCATATAGCCAAAGATTCAATAGCCTGGCCGCATTGCCACCTGGGGTCTAGATTTAGGTCTCCCTTCAAGCTGTGTTCTTTCAAGTTCTATGGTGTAAGTCATTTGGGACATTAAAATCATTTGTAGATCTCTGACGTTGAAGTCCACGTATTGCTGCCACCAGACATAATATCAGAAATCATATTCTACAACACATACGCCTTTTGCTTCTCTTCTGCCCGATAAATCTGGGGGGAAAGGCGCCCTTTATATATGGCAGTGCGACCCCGCCCTTTATATATGGCAGTGCGACCCCGCCCAGTGAAACATAGCATTGCACAAAAGCAGCAGGGTGTGCAGGTAAGCCGTTTCCATAATTTCTCTTCTAGTATCCCACATCACACCGCGTAACCTGGTCACTGGAGCAAATACAACCAGACATTTCGGTGGCCTGCAAAAGAAAAAATATTTTCGTCGGCTACTTTTTCATAAAAGACTGTATATTACTTTTTACTGATTAGTATTAATTTTCTAAATAGGCAGTTCCAGATATGTTCTAGATTCATAGGTAGATTCATGTGTGAGGGTTTGCATTTTTTTTTTTGGCAGGTGCGAAATAGTGGCATGTACACATAAGGTTGCAAAAGATGCCAGCAAAGCAGGTTGAAAAAAAAACACTCATATAGTTTGGGTTTTCCGAATGATTGCTTTGTGATTTTGCGTTTCAAATGTTGCAGAAATGTCCAAATATAGTAAATTTCCCAATGCGGTAATATGCCATGCCAATACACAGTATGCCACCGAAGTCACTTAGATTCAGGTAAACACTCATTGCGGGAACTCCGTGAATTTCGAGTATAATACGAGCCAGTATAATTTAAGTCCAGCGTCCGGAGTTTGGAGTCCGGAGTTTGGAGCCCGGGGCTCGGAGCTCAGATTTTGGACCAGCTCCCTTCTCGATTCTTCCAAGAAGACAATCTTCCAAGAACGATATGCAGTAGTTCAGTTCAGTCATGATCCACAGTTATTTTCAGTACCTCAAACCATTAGGTTCAAGGTGTGGAAACAAATAGCTCGCTGTCTCCTGCATACTCGCCCAAATGAATCATCTAACTTCACCAGCCACCAAAGCCTAAAGTTACTTAGACGACGTCAGAGACACTTCCATAAATCTCCATGATAATAGAATGGTCTAGCAATTTCATCTCTGGACCCTAAGTAGCCACCAATACCTATACTAGAGAACCATACCATAGAACCATACCATAGAACAATCAATAGACCAATACCAATGAGCATATAGAAGCCAACCAGTAATAGTAAAACACTTGGTATTTCCACAAAACTCAAAATGGGCCTTCAACTTTAACTTCATTGACATTAAGGTACCACTGTTGACGATACCTGTAGCCATGGACCACACCATATACACACCAACCCAAACAGGAGCCAAGACAAGACAGAACACTATAAAAGTGGGCATTTCCTAAACCGAATCTACTTTTTTTTTTCACTCATTGAACATTGTACTGGTTTGAAACCAATCTGAAACCAATCTGAAACCAATCTGAAACCAATCTGAAACCAATCTGAAACCAATCTGAAACAAACCGAAACAAACCATTCATTTTACCATGAAGCTCTCTATCCTTTCCATTTCTCTTCTCTCTGCTGTTTATGCTGCTACGTCAGAGACAGAAGCAGAGCAAAACAAAAACGTCGTGCAAGCCATTGCCAAGATGACCAGCAACTTACTCCTCGACACCGAGAAGTTTGCCCTGATGAACGGTATGTTATTGCAGGATATGGTGATCGTTCCAGGCATCGAGGTCAAGTCTAGCAACCAGCAGAAAATGGAAAAAACCGGTTGGTACGAGTACGTCCCATTGGTCAAGAGTCTCACCAAGGATGTGTTGATGGGTGTGGGAGAGGTCTTGACCGTCATTGGCCTTGGCGACGTGGGAAGGGTTGTGCTGGGAGTAGGCGAGTTCTGCGATATTCCTACCGCCGTATCCTTCAACCAAACGGCCGAGACGTTCTTTAGAATCTGATCTAAAACAGATGATAGTGATTAATAGTCATATAACTGGACCGTTTATAATGTGATGTAGAGACCGAGTGAGTGTAAAACGGAGGTGAACCAAAGGTGAATAAAAGGTGAATCAAAGTGAAAAAATGTTGTAATTGGCGGTTGTGAAATGTAGATATAGAAGGGCTGCAATTTTGTGTGCAGGTCACCGGATATATAAGCAGCCAATCCCCCTCACATTTCTCACCAAATATTTTTAGTGCCACTACAGATCCAACGATCCATGCAGGCAGAAAGGAGTGTCCTACTATAGAATATCTAGTACTGATCTCATCAGATATGGTAATAGTGCTTTGATAGATACAGTTGTACTTATAGTACTATTATTCAGTCTACTCACGGTACTGTATTATACACACAGTCTACTAATGGTACTTTACTAATACACAGCCATACTACTTTTGATGTGCTAATACACAGTTATACTAATAGTGAAGTACTGATATCATACTGTGTGCGTTGCACTACTATTCTATCATAGTAATGGTACTACTATTCAGTCTACTAATAGTACATTGATAGGTATAGTCATACTAATAGACTATTTCCAGTACTACTATACATCCAAACCAATACCAATGGTACTGTACCAATATACAGTGATACTAATAGTGCTGTATTAATATTCAGTCATGATACTGGTAATGTACTGATGATAGATGGTCTGGCTAGCAGTACAGACTGATATGCTACAGTAACACTAATAGTACTGTACTGATTACAGTCATACTGAAGTATACATTGATGCAACATCGTCATTCTACTGATATATTACTAGTACTGGGTCATACCAGACGGTCATGCAAAGGGTGGTTGACTGATATCTACTGCTACGTTGAAAGTTATACTAATAGTGCCGTTCTATATTGACACACTATACAGTCATTCTAATGGGTTCTTCCTTATGTCAGTGTCTGAAGAGCAATTTTCATTCATCGATGAGTTTCTCAGGATAGAAATAAAGTCTTTTTAAGTCTTTGGGGTGAGTTCTTTTGTCACGTGGCCTTTGTCCTTGGTCAGACACTGAGGTTTGAAATTCATGCGGGTAAGACCTTCAGCTAGTGCACCAAGATACTATTGGTACTGAACCAATAGTCGACCATACGAATAGTACACACGATGTTGGACCCTTGGTTACGTCTTAAAAACCCAGGACACAATGTTGAATTGTCGATGGTTCCAGAAAAGGGAGTCATGGCTATAATATGAACTTGTCTGGCATACAGTCATACAATACAACAAGTATTATATCATTAAGCTAAGGATACTAGATGTACCAAGTACTATACTAGTATAGGTTACGGTTTAATTTGGCTTAGCAATACTGAGTCTACTAGACCACTATGGTAAAGCTACCCAGAAAAGATCTAATAACTATTACTAGTAAGTAAGTACTGGATTGGTAAGTAAATAAGTACTCACCTTAAATGTGAAGTCTGTTTAATGTGAAATCTGTCTAGTCTGTCTAGTCTGTCTAGTCTGTCTAAATCTGTCTAGTCTGTCTAAATCTGTCTAGTCTGTCTAAATCTGTCTAGTCTGTCTAAATCTGTCCAATGTCCAAATCTATCCAAAACTTTCCAAAAATTGTCCAATACTCAATAAATTGAAGACTGACCCAAAACACACGCCAAAATGTCTTGTTCACAGTTTGCTCTTATGGTGAGGGGATGATGATTACCCTTTACAGTTAACTCCGCCGTGCCTTAGATTTCCATTTTGGGACACCCCAATGCATGTGCCAAGGGTCTTGTACCTCCGGAAATCCGCGGCGTAGCATTACCTCATACGGAACAAGATTACTCCTCACCAACGCAATGTGCGTCCAAAGCTACAAATCTCGAAGATAGTTCCCCTCCGGCCTGCACACAAGGGGCGGAAACACCGGAATCGGCAGTATTATGCAGTATGCCCAAATAAGGCTTAGTTTTTTGGGGAGTGGATGCTCTTGGCATGACGAGGCTCGTATTTTAATGGAATCCGGGGAAATGCGCATGCGTAATGTAGTATAGACTCGATAAGAGTTTCGCGGGGTGCGTGGGGCGCGGCGCAGCACTTCCGTTTTGGGAACTCTTNAGTTTCGCGGGGTGCGTGGGGCGCGGCGCAGCACTTCCGTTTTGGGAACTCTTACGCAGCATTACCATACAAGGCGTAAATCCTTGGTAAAACCGGCCAAAAAAAAAAAAAAGGGTAGAGAAGAAAAGCTGAAAGAATATACCGAGAAACTAAAGAAGGTGAGGTGGGGGAGCCCACGGCGTGTGTACGCCATCTTTAGTGGGGGACCGTTGGGACCTTGGTTCCTTGGCTCCAGCATCGCATGCGTCACATCCTTGAGCTTGGCGGATCTTGCATCATGCACAAACCCCACATTTGCAGCCTCTGCAACCACCACAATATAAAAGGAGCCCACACCCAGCAAAAAATATCAAGCTCAACCACTTTCTTCTTCACACAAGTTCTTCTTCACACAAGTTTCTTGTCCTATTTCATTTGTACTAATACCGATCTTCAGTGGTATTGTTATTACCTCTTATTTGACATCTTCATTATCTGGTAGTGACTAGCTGTGATGAATAAGGAGACTAGGGACCACGTGGAGTGGGCAACACCCGCCGAACGGGAAATCGAAATCATCAATGTGGAGGCCGCAGAGGCCACGGAGGTGGAGCACAACGCCACCGTAAGAGAGTGTTTACAAACTCATTTGAAAACTGTGCTTTGGTGTGTGGTTGTTAGCGGCACGATTATCATGGAGGGATACGATAAAAGTTTGATCAATTCGTTTTTTGCTTATCCGTCGTTTCAGAAACAGTTTGGCCGTGAAATAAGTCCTGGAAAATACCAATTGCAAGGAAAATGGCAGGTGTCGCTCTCCATTGCATCAAATGTTGGTATTGTTTTTGCTTTGGGAATCAACGGATACTTAATTGAGAAGTTTGGCCACCGGCGCGTGATCATGGCTTCTTTGGTGGCCATGGCCTCATTTGTGTTTATTCTGTTCTTTGCCACCACCAAAGAGGTGCTTCTTGTGGGGCAGATATTGTGTGGGTTGCCCTGGGGTGTTTTTACAACCATGGGCCCCACATACTCGTCGGAAATCGCCCCGTTGGCGCTTAGAGGCCACTTGACCGCTTATGTGAACATGTGCTGGGCCATCGGGCAGTTTGTGGCAGCAGGGGTGTTGAAGGGATTAGTCAGCAACAACACAAAGTGGTCGTATAAGATCCCGTTCGCCGTCCAGTGGGTGTGGGTGCCAGGGTTGATGATCTTGACGTTTTTGGCTCCCGATTCGCCTTGGTGGTTGGTTCGCAAGGGCCGTATTGAAGATGCAGAGAAGGCCGTGAAGAGATTGACCCATAAGAGCATCCATAACCGGGCCAAACAGTCAGTGGCCATGATGATTCGGACCACGGAGTTGGAGAGACTGCAGGAGGCCGCACGCGCAGATAACGCGTCGTCTTCAGGGTGGAGAAGCTACATTGAGTTATTCAAGGGCTCTAACCTTCGGAGAACGGAGATTGCGTGTATTACGTTTTCGGGCCAGCTGCTCTGTGGATCAACGTTCGCCTACTCGCCTTCCTACTTTTTCCTGCAGGCAGGACTCAACCCGGAAGATACCTATAAAATGAATCTCGGCACCACAAGCATAGCATTTGTGGGGACTGTGTGTCTGTGGTTCCTCTTAAACCGGTTGGGACGCCGGACCATTTACGTGACGGGATTTGGGATCATGACGGGTCTTTTGCTCTTGGTGGGTATCTTGGCATTTCCTGCAGAGAGCAAGCCGGCGGTCAAGTGGGCTCAAGCAGCCATTATTTTGGCTTGGGTGGCCACTTATGCTCTTTCAATTGGACCTATAACGTTCACCATTGTGTCGGAGATCTCGTCCACCACCTTACGTGCGCAGTCCATTGCGTTGGCTCGGAACACATACAATATCTGCGCCATAGTGGCGGGAGTGGTGGAGCCATACTTGATGAATCCGACAGAAGCAAACCTTAAGGGAAAGACGGCGTTTGTGTGGTTTGGCACTTCGACATTGGTGTTCTTGTGGGCGTTTTTCCGGCTCCCAGAGACCCAAAACCGCACGTACGAGGAGTTGGACGTGATGTTCGAACACAAGGTTCCTCTGCGGCAATTTTCGTCATATGTGATTGACCAAAACGATTTGGGGCTTGGAAGAGTCTCGGTGGACTCCAAGAGAGACCCTAGTTTGGCTCCAACTCGCAGTTCCGACAAGTAGTCGATTGAACGCATTAGAAACTATGACAAATAGTCGTTTGAATGCATTGGGTACTATGACTAGATAATAATATTGACAAATACTTGCCATAGTTTCTGGGACTTTTATGCATATTTTGGAGTCATTATCTGAAAGGATTATCCGAAAGGGTGGGGTGGGGTGGGGTGGGAGAGATACATTGTGTGCAGGACAACACAATTAAAAGGACCAAATTACTACTACGGACATGTTTCGATTTCTTGAATGCAGTGTGTCAATCACCACAGTGAATGGAGATAAAGAAGATTTCATATGAGTGTATTTGGGTGATGTTGAAAAACGGTAACAAGGTTAATGCTCTCGATGTCCCCATGGCTTGCAGGAATAACACGGTAGCAAACTCCTGTTATTCATATACACCTGTGGTTACTACAACCGCCGGTAATGTGAAGATAGAGCTCCCATATATATAAGGGAGTCTTGACCATATCCAAGTCTTGAATGACTGATTTCAATATCATCTGCCTGAGGTATACCAATATCATCTGCCTGAGGTGTACCAAGATGCCTCCAAGTGTTAGATCCGGCATAAGCAGGGCCATGTCTATGAAGGTATTATGAAACCTCTCAGTCCGGTTGTTACAATGGCCATTGCAAATGCCGTGTCACGACCATCGTTGTATGAATGACTATGATGGTCATTTCGAATATTCTGGAACAATCCTTACCATTGTTCTGGTGGAGATTTTTTCGGTGCCACGTTTCTCTCAAAGTTATATAAGCCACTGTCTAATTATGGACTTCCGGCTTTTTTTTTTGTTTGCAGCCCGGTGATCCCTTGGTCACTGGTTCTTGCTCCTCTATAAGATGTTCTAGCTCATCCACATTGTCTATGGAGTCTCCATCTTCCGGCAGGTAGACACCGAAGATTCTATTTTCAATGATATCCACGTTTTGGGTCAATTCGCCAGTTTCAGCCGAAAGCCCCAAGTACGGGTTTGGTGGAAGGATCACATCCGTCAAAGTGAAACAGTTATGCCACTGATCAGTCTCGGAAGCATGATTGTAGTTGAGATCCAACTAAAGGTACCCTTCGTTGGTGTGGATGATCCTCAAGCGGGTCAAGCCCAACGCAGGGTTGATCACCGACTTGGCCGTACACCCGACCATCTTGGTGTCCAATCCATCCAAGTACTTATCGAAGAACTACTTTCCTGTGCCACCATGCGCACTGATATAAGGAAAACTACCCGATGAACCATTCTGAAACGTATCTATTATAATGGCCAAGCCCTCGAAATTGTTTCGGGCGCCAAAGATATTGCCTATGGGTGAGGGCTCCTTTAGAAACCATATGGCCAAGCCATCCGCATGAAGTCCACCTTTGCCATGGATATGGAAGGTGAACTCCATTTCAAATGACAGTGCCCGAATGGGATTCTTGGAAAACATATTGCTGGCCTGGTGCTTGGAATCCGACAGTTCCTCTCTTTGAGGGACCATCAACTAATACAAGATTAGGTTAATACACGTTATAAAGAACATAACATAACATAACATATCCAGGAAAAACCTTGACTCCGTACATGCTAGGTACTCGTTGACAATGGCAGATAAAAGCTGGTAAAAGCTGGTAAAAGCTGAGTATGAAGCTGGTAGAAAACCTTATACAATAGATATTGTTAGTGTCAAGCAGAGAGGCTTCATAGTACCTCAATAGGTAAAGTACTACCTATGTAATCTGACAGGTGGATCACTAGCTATGGTGATCCAAAATAGTTAAAGATTACTATTACAAGAAGTACAGCTATATGGACTTTGGTTCCCTCAATCAATCTAAAACCAACCTGAATTCAATCATCTATGTAAGACATTTAATTTACCACTTACGACTTACCATTACAATATTTGATAATATAGGATTTAATATTGAATTTTTAGGTCTACCAATTTTATCTTTAAAATAAGTACTGTTATGTTCTTTAATACATTTATGGCTAACTTCTTATATTCGTTGATGGTTCCTCAAAGAGAAAAACCGAAGCGGTTTACATAACTTTGAGAGAAACGTGGAACCGAAAAATTCTCTACCAGAACAATAGAAGTATTGTTTCTGGATTATTCGAAAAAACCATCATAGTACTTCATACAATGGTGGTCGTGACACGGCGTTTGCAATATCCATTGTAACAATCGGACTGAGAGGCTTCATAATACCTTCATATGCAGGATCCTTCATATGGAGAATCTAACAAGTACCATTATATAAAAATGGTATATGATAAAATACCTGTTATTAAAAAAAATTCTTATTCTTCTATTTTTGTTCTATTCTTCTTATCTGAATATGCTTCAATTTTATTCACTTTCGTTTATCGTAGAATTATTACCCTAGCACTCCGATTAATTTAAATGGGAACTGTTAGATCCGGCATAAGCAGGACCCTGCCTATAAAGGTATTATGAAACCTCTCAGTCCGGTTGTTACAATAGACATTGCAAACGCCGTGTCATGGCCACCATTGTATGAAGTACTATGATGGTTTTTTTGAATAATCCAGAAACAATACTTCCATTGTTCTGGTAGAGAATTTTTCGGTTCCACGTTTCTCTCAAAGTTATGTAAACCGCTTCGGTTTTTCTTATTGAAGAACCATCAACGAATATAAGAAGTTAGGCATAAATGTATTACAGTGTTTTTCAAAACTATTCAAACCAGCGTGACAAAATGGTTCAAACCAGCGTGACAAAATGGTTCAAACCAAGAAGACAGAATGGTTCAAACCAACTTTCATTAGAATTCAATATTCTGAAACCTTAAATCTGGACGATTGCCTCATATCTACATTTGGAAGTCTTGCAGTACCAATCAAGGTTCAAAACGGACGGAACTCAATTGGTTTTCTTGTTATCCTGTATACGAAAGCTTGTAAGGGATGTACGAAACTTTTTGAATTATTGGTTTATTTAATTTTGCTAGTGTGGTTTGAACCATTTTGTCTTCTTAGTTCGAACAATTCTGTCTTCTTGGTTCGAACAATTCTGTCTTCTTGGTTCGAAACATTTTGCCGCGCTGGTTTGAATAGTTTTGAAAAACACTGTAAAGAACATAACAGGAATAATGTTACATTGTCTCTATAGCTTCAAACTTTATACGGATATATTTTTACTACTTTATTAATAATTTTAAGTGTTAGTGTGAGTCTTAGTTAGTGATTCTTAGTTAGGATGGTATTAGTCAGTAGTTTTTAGATTTTTTTATAACGTTAAGTACTAAGTTATCTTTATTCGTTGATGATTCCTCAAGTGAAAAATCTGAGTTACTTATATAGTTTTGAGAGAAACGTGGAACCGAAAAAACTCTACCAGAACAATAGAAGTATTGTTTCTAGAATATTCGAAAGGAGCCATTGGAGCGTAGACTACTCTTTTCGCTAGCGCCAAGACCATGAATATATTTGTACCTAACCACAAGCGATGCCGATAGTAATAGGTGTGTATCTGAGAAGAGCTTGTTGGTAAGGAATGATTTGACTAGGATTAGAACTAGCTAAATGGGGTAAAGATTTTCTGTTTTTGCGCTTTGATTAACTGCTTTTCAATAAACTTACCTATTGTTTTGAAGTTTTGCCTGCTGCTTGAATAATGTTAACTTTCAGACTTACTTTTATTGAATGTAAATTATGTCCAGCTCACGCCGTCTTCACTTCTTGGGGTAGAACTCCTGACCTTGCAAGCGTGGGTGGCGGCCCCTCCTTTTATATTGGAGTGGACATGCCTCTTTGAAACATTGCGACTTAAGCACTGTGCTTAAATCGCGCACGCTCAGCCTTTGAGCTCTAACACATATGCGTAATGTACTCACGCGTTAACAGATAACGTGGTGGTGGTTCCTCGTTGAGACGGAAGAGAGAGACTTTTTCTGAGTGAGTGATAAGATAAATCAAAAAAAAAAATAAAAAATAAAAAAAAAATGGACGCTATATAAGAACGAGATACCGAGATTTGGTTTTCTACTGCCGTTTTTTGAACAATGTCCCAGTACGAACCCTTGTCACCTTCTGCAATTCGCTAGAGTCCAGCGATATTCTTAAAGACAGTCAGACAAATTTCTTAAACATGGGAAGACCTCCAGGCCTGTTTTTGGCAAACGCCGTATCACCATTGTAACAATCGGACTGAGAGGCTTCATAATATCCCCATAAGTAGATTCCTACCTATAGCGGATCTAACAAGTACCATTATATAAAAATTTATATGATAAAATACCTGTTATTAAAAATAATTCTTATTCTACTATTTTTGTTCTATTCTTCTTATCTGAATATGCTTCAATTTTATTCACTTTCGTTTATCGTAGAATTATTACCCTAGCACTCCGATTAATTTAAATGGGAATAATGTTACATTGTCTCTATAGCTTCAAACTTTATACAGATTTATTTTTACTACTTTATTAATAATTTTAAGTGTTAGTATGAGTCTTAGTTAGTGAGTCTTAGTTAGGATGGTATTAGTCAGTATGGTTTTAGTCAGTAGTTGTTAGATTTTTTTATAACGTTAAGTACTAAGTTATCTTTATTCGTTGATGATTCGTCAAGTGAGGAATCTGAGTTACTTATATAACTTTTCAAGAGTAGAGATCGCTGCAGAACAACTCCTTAGCGATCATTGTTGTACTCGCCGCAGTTCATCCTAGTACTCCGTACAATGAGGATGAGTAGGAGGCTGAGTAGGAGGATGAGTAGGAGGCTAAGTAACAATAGCCATTGTATCAGGCAGAGAGGTTTCATAATATCCCCATAAGTAGATCCCTACCTATAGCGGATCTAACAGTAGTAGTCACGTTTTCGTAAGATATAATTGAAATAATATAATAATACTTTATTTTTGAATTAGTTTTCAATTTAGGTATTATTTTATTAATTAATTGATATTTGTATCAATGCTTTTTATTGGTAATTTAATTAATAAAAAATCTATAAATACTAAGTCTAAGTCATAAAGACAGTCCTTTGTTCCTTTAGAAGGTACTAAATGTTTAACTCACTTCATTTGAAATAAACTGTTAAGTTCATTTACTACAGACTCAATGGATTACCTACTACTAACTGCTGATTGTTGTTTAAATCATTAGTACCATCTTTTCTATGTAATACAAGATTTATAAAATATCACATTCTTTGTTCTGTACAGTATTTTCTTAAGATTATTCAAACCACCGCAACAAAACTATTCAAACCAAGAAGACAGAATGGTTCAAACCAAGAAGACAGAATGATTCACACCAATTTTTATTAGAATTTAATATTCTTGAATCTTAAATCTGGACAATTGCCTTATATGTACTACAATTGGGACAAAAGTATTGCAGTATTAATCAAGGGTGAACTGAACTGGTTTTATTGTTATCCTGTATACAACAACTTATCCAACTGGTTTGAAAGACTGTGCAAAGGGTTACGAAACTTTGAATTATTGGTTTGTTTAATTTTTCTAGTGTGATTTGAACCATTTTGTAATCTTGGTTCGAAACATTTTGCCGCACTGGTTTGAATAGTTTTGAAAAACACTGTATAAGATGATAGCCTGAGTTGTTGGAACATGAGGAATCAGTACATCTCTGATGTACTGCATGTTCCATGTGACTGCAGGTAAGCAGGACAGATGAAACAGTGATA
>NLAO01002291.1:0-12572 GCA_002370835.1 Metschnikowia continentalis | reverse complement strand
ACCCTGAAGCACAATACCCAAGAGAATATTGGAGACCAACGTCATAACAATTCCAACATATTTGAGAGTTAAGGCAAAACTCTCAACATCCAACACATTACGTAGTACCTTACTCGGTGTGTTGACACTACCAACCTTCCACCAGCTTCTTACTATGCCTTCTACCAGCTTCTACCAATCTTCTACCAGCTTCTACCAGCTTCTACCAGCTTCTACAAACCTTCTACCAGCTTCTACGAACCTTCTACCAGCTTCTTACTCCACCTTCATTGTAGGGAATACCAGATGGCTGGAGGTAGGTTAAAACAATGATCGCTAAGGAGTTGTTCAGTAGCCACCCCTTCTCTTGAACAATTATATAAACAACTCCGATTCTTCCTTCTGAGCAATCATCAACGAATAAAGATAACTTAGTGTACCTAACATTATAACAAGAATTTAACATATACTGTCTATTCCATGTAAGGATGTTGTTTCATAAATGGGAGGTATAAGTTCACCGATGTTTAACTAATAGACAGGACACTCAATGGACTATTCCATGTAAGACAATTTTGTAGTATTGCTCTACATCCTTCTTTACATACTACGTTTTGACTCAATACCATTTACTATAAAGTGTAGGCTGACTATACAGGAGTGACTGATGCACTGACTAGAGCTTCACGTTGATGTATGGAACCTCAACGTCCTCGCCCTCCTTATCATCGCAACAAATCTCGAAGATAAGGTTCTTGGCGTGTGAAGGCAAGGGCTTCTTGCTGACGGCTTCGATCAACTCCGAGAGCTTCATGCCCAACCGGTCCTTGACCTTCTTTGGGGGGAAGAACGATGCATACAATAACGTCACACCATACGATAACATCAGAATCTCCAAGCCCTCGTTCTGCTCGAAATGGTCCACCAACTGCTGCAATGTGATGTCGCCATGGATTTCGAACCGGTCCCAGATCTGATCGAACTCTTTATCGTTGTACTTTCCCTTGGCAGACTTGACGGGTTCCGAAAACCCAAAGAAGGGAAGTGCAAGGTTGACAAACCCATTCTTGTACTTCTCCACATCATCGTGTTTGGCCACCACCTTGTACAATTCAAGACACACCAAACCAGTGACCATGGCCGTGGTAGTAGCAATGGCTGGGATGATTTTGCCTGCAATAAACTTGGTTTTAGATGCGTTTGCAGGCTCAATTCCATAGTTCAATGCTCTGCAGTTAGAAGCTGCCGTAATGAACTCAATGTGGTGGTTTGTATCATCGTCCTTCTCAAACTCAATGGGTGTCAATCTGTAGCCTGCCAAAGTAGAAGGTTCGGGAAGTGTAGCTGCGATCTTTTGAACCTCATCCTGGTCAATGACTCCCGAAAGCTTCTTGGCCTCTTCCTCGGCCTCGGCTTCACTGACCGCAATCTTAACTCCTTCCTTAGGAACAAAAGGCTTGGGTTCGTATGATTCTAACACTTTCCTGTACTCATCAGCAGAAGCTTGTTCCTTCAAGCCATAAATAAACGCCAAGAGATTCGCTCCACCCACAATAAAGTTGAAATGGTCGGGGTTTTCAAGGTTAAAGTCCAAAGCCTTGGGTGCTCTCTTGGGGCCAGACCAGAAAGGTGCACCGGTAGAGGTAACTGCGTCCTCGGGGAAATTGTGCAAGAGCTGCTTGATCTCGTGGTTGAACTTGGCCTCGAACTCGTCCCGAGCCCACTTGATGCAGTCCGCAAAACTGTATGGTCTGTGGTTCAAAAGACTGGCGATGTTGGCCAACGTGCCCTTGATGTCGGGGTTTTGTTTCAATGTCTGCTCCACGTAGTTGGGCTGGCTCAAGTACAAGTTGACTGTTTCAGGCGAGTCGGAAAAGTAGCCCTGGAACAACGACTTGGCCCACGCGATGGTGTGGTCGATTTTGTTGGGGAACGACCGCAAAGTACACAATGGAATGGACTTTTCGGGGGGATCCTGCGACGAAGAGTAAGATTCCGTCAAGTTAGGAATCACCACCTGCGTATTACCCTTGGTGCCCAAAGTACCGGACTCAAGCAATGGTTTCTTGTAGAAAATACACCGTCTGTCCACGTACGTTCTGGCGTCCACGTTATCCAAGGCATTAGTGACGAAATCCAATGGCTCCCAGAAGGCATCGCCAAAGATCTCCTCGGTATCGGCTCCCACCTTGTCCAATTTGGCGTGAATTTTTCCGGTCAACTGGGGGTTCATGGCAATCACAGCCTTAGCTGCAATCTCACTCTTGAATCCACCCACATCTTTGGGCCTAAACAAAAATTGCCGGTTCAAATTGGATTTCTCAATGGAGTCGTTGTCAGTGATATAGATAGCACCTTTTTCGCCTGAACCCAAGCCCATCATGGCCCAGTTTTTCAACATCTCGCACCCAATGGCTCCTGAACCCACCAAAAACACATTGACGTTGGAAATGGCTTCCTGGTAAGCCTTTCCGAAAACGGCAATCTGACCATCGTACCTGGATCCAATTGGCTTGGTTGTTTCGGCATTCCGGGGGTAAGTTTCCGCATTAGGAAGTGACTCCAAAGAATCAAAGTACATAAACTGTTTCACAGGTCCAAACTTGGACGAAACGCACTTCAACACTTCCTGCGCAACCATACCTCCCATGAAAGCCACCATGGCAGGCAAATCACCCAGACTCTGGAAAGCCAACTCGCGGAGAAGATCCCGGTTGAGCTCAGCATCGCCTAAAATGGCCGGGTTTTGAGCTCCGACCTCCTCAGCATAACGTACCATTTCGTTTGCATCCTCTTCATGGTAAGGTCTAGGCAATCTTCCATTGCGAGTCTGGAATGCCTGGAGAGCCTGGAAACCCAAATGTAATTGCGGAGGACGGTCGAATTTGGCAAAGTCCGAGAAAAAGTACTCTGGTTCTGCCAATTGTTGCTGTAACGACTGGAAATGCACCTTTTGTGGCATCTTCACCTGCTGGTACAAACCACCTTTCTTGTACACACCGTAGGACTCATCAATGGGGATTTTAAAGGCATAAGGACCCAAAACCTCGATTTTGAGAGGGGTTCCGTTGTTCAATTTGTTCATACCTTCGACCTCGGAGAACTTGACATAATCTCCGTCCTGGAGGCCATGGCGATTATCGTCCAACATGGTCACGTGGCCATTCAGCTCGATATCGGAAACAATACCCGAAAGAGGCTCTTCTCCATTGGGGTCAATGACGGAGAAATTGTCACCGAAATCCACGAAAAGCGACGCAAACAAACCCCGTACATCTGCAGCAATAAAGCCAATGTCGTTTTCCCGAGCAAACTCATCCATTTTCACTTGCTCCTCAAGCAACATGTCAGTAGCAACAATACACTTGTACTGGCGCAACGAAGCTGCGGAAATATCGGAAACAACTGAGATTGGCACGTACAGATTGAGCTCCTTAAGTTTAGGAGCAGAAGCCTCGGCTATCGTCCGTCCGCTAGCTACATCTTCAGCGGTAAGAAAGAATTGAGATGATAAATCCCGGAGCTGCACAGGGCTTGGGTCGTAGAGCGCCAAAGACTTGACCCCGGCCAACGCCACGTTTTTGGCCACCTCCACCCCGAGGCCTTTCAAGCCAATGATCAAAACATTTGCGTTCTGCATCTTAAGCATGGCTTCTTTTCCGAGGACATACAACTGCCGAGAGTATAAACCCTCGTCGATTTCAGGCGTGTCGATCTGCATTTTGTCCGACATTGCTGTTGTACAATGGAGTTGGATTGCGAACGGTTTAAAGTGCGATACTAGCGTTCGGTGAGGTGTACGGATGTGAGTTCTGGCATATAGTGCAATAATACTGAGCTATATGGTGTACGGGTGTGTTGAGTCCGGTATATAACGCATAATATGCAGGTTAGATCTATAAATTCAGATATTCACAGGATTTTTACTTTGTGATATTTTCTAGACAGAACTGTGAGTTATAAGTGATTCGAGGAATTATAAGGATTGTGATGTCTTTTTCCCCCAGTCTCTTACTTTGTGCAGTCCATAGCAATTGTAATTTACCTGCTATCAAGAATCTAATACATTAAGTATTAAGTGTTAGATTCTGGTTACGTCCAGTACTCCGTTATGTGTGTTTTGTATGGTTATTCGCCGATATTTCCTCAAAGAGGAACCATCGCACCTTATATAGACTAGTCCGGCATAGAGGAATGGAGGTCGTATTGAAGGCCGAAGGCCGCTCAACATCTGATCGACCAGTGCAGGCTTTCAACATCCACATGGGTAATACACTACCCATGGTGGGTCTAACATTAAGTCTTACATTCCTTATTGGTAGCACTCTAACCATACAGGGATTGAATCCAAGTTCCCAATTAATCTCCAAATCGGTTCACCGGTTCTAAACTCCTTTTTGGTTCCCCGTTACTACAAATTGCTCTCCTGCAGAGTATTAAGATAAACCACACTAGCAAAATCAAACAAACCAATCCAATATGAATGATTACATAACTCCTAATAAGTTGTTATATGCCGGATAACATGGAAACCAATTGAGTTCCGTCCATTTTTCACCCTTGATTGAATTGGTACCTGTGCATTAATTAATATTGGTGGGTCTGATATCGGGAGACATCTTGGTATGTCCTCCCTCAGTTGAGATATATATTTGGAGGTGTTATAAAATAGTGGAAGCTTGTCCTTTTATATTGGGGTGAGTCATATTGCAAGACTCCCAAATGTAGTACATATGAGGCAATCCTTCATATTTCAGATTTCAGATTTAAGATTTCAGATTTCAGATTTCAGATTTAAGATTTCAGATTTAAGATTTCAGATTTAAGATTTCAGATTTAAGATTTCAAAATATTGAATTCTAATAAAAGTAGGTGTAAAAAATTACGTCATTTGGTTTGAAAGGATATGTGAAGGGGTACGAAACTTTTTGCTAGTGTGGTTTGAATCATTTTGAATTACTGGTTTGAATCATTTTTTCTTCTTGGTTTGAATCGTTTGTGGCGCTGGTTTGAATCATTTTTTCTTCTTGGTTTGAATTGTGTTGTCGCACTGGTTCAAAACATTTTGTCGCACTGGTTTTAGTTTAGTCTCTGTTTCATGTTTCATGTCATGTGTTGAGTGCTCATTCTTTAGTTATGGTTGGTGAATGAGGTGTCACTGTTGATAAAATATGGTGTGTATATTAGAATACAGGATAGTCAAATATTCATAGTACTAATGAAGAATAGGTTGGTAGTGGTACCTTAAAAGTACGTTGTCTTAGAAGTTAGGTGCCATAGAAGTGAGAGGCGTTGTGAGCCCTGCGCATGGCATAAACTGAACATTACATTGTTTTTCAAAATTCGAAAAAGACTAACCAGACTCTAACAATAATATACTAATACACTAATAGAGTAATAGTAATATACTAATAGAGTATTAGTCATACACTAATAGAGTAAAAGTAGTACACTATTAGAGTAATTGTTAGATTCTTGAATACGTCTAATACTGGGAGTTATGTTCATTCGTTGATGGATCCCCAATAAGTGGGAATCCGCGTAATTATATAGCGAGCCAGTGAATACCGGAGAGTGAAGCAGGGCGGTTAAACGCCATGTCACGAGGTAAGGTGAATCGATGAGGCCAAGTCACGGGTTAAGGTGCCTTGGATGAGTCACTGGCATTCGTAGGCTCGAAGATACCTCTATGGGTAGTGTGTCTACCCATGGTAGGTCTAACAGTAATAGTAATACACTAATAGAGTAATAGTAATATACTAATAGAGTAAAAGTAATACACTAATAGAGTATTAGTACACTAATAGAGTAATAGTACACTAATAGAGTAATAGTAATACACTAATAGAGTAATAGTAATACACTAATAGAGTAATAGTAATACACTAATTGTTATGTTCTTTATAACGTATATTACCTAAACTTTTATTCGTTGATGGTTCCTCTTTTGAGGAACCGAGGTGGCTTATATAACTTTGAGAGAAACGTGTTACCGGAAAACTCTCCACTAAAACAATGGTGCGGCTTGTTCTAGAATATTCGAAAGAAGACCACCGATGCCCGAAATGCCGAGGCGGCCGAACGCCTTGAAACGGCGTTTGCCGTGGCAAATGTTGGGATCAGACATCATAGGTTTCATAATGTCCCTATAGGTAGTGCCCTACCTATGGTGGATCTAACACTAATAGAGTAATAGTACACTAATAGAGTAATAGTAATACACTAATAAAGTAATAGTAATACACTAATAGAGTAATACAATAATAGAATTATTGTTAGATTTTTGTTGTAACGCTTGTACTAAGTTATCTATATTCGTTGATGATTCCTCCTATCAGGGAATCTGAGTTGCATANTGTACTAAGTTATCTATATTCGTTGATGATTCCTCCTATCAGGGAATCTGAGTTGCATATACAGTGTTTTTCAAAACTATTCAAACCAGCGTGACAAAATGTTTCGAACCAAGAAGACAGAATGGTTCAAACCAAATGGCGTAATGTTTCACATCAACTTTCATAAGAATTCAATATCCTGAAATCTTGAATTTGGACAATTGCCTCTTATATACTACATTTGGGAGTTTTGCAGTACCAATCAAGGGTCAAGTACCAATCCCCCTAACGTCTGGTCCTGGTTTCACATTCTATAAACCAAGGCCACTAGTTACATCGACCTACAAGTTGGTAGCCCAGAACAACACCCAAAACAGTATTCAAGTGGAAAAATGGGTGCCAGGTGCGTACCAAATGGCTGCAAAATGGATATATATCCAAATATATGGAACAGTGAAGGTAGAACCCACCCAAACGTGATTCCAGAGCTTAGTAAATTTTTTATGAGTATTTTGTCCACACAACCAAAATGCCCTCTGCTTCATTCACTTATCCAATTATGTCTGTATGTGCATATGAGCCGTGGAAACACGCACTCCTAGAAATGGCATCACTGAGCACATTGACTGATAAGTACCAATCAAGACGTGAAAAACAGACAGAACTGAACTGGTTTCCTTGTTATCCTATATAAAACAACTTGTTAGGGGTGTAGGAAACTTTTTGAATTATTGGTTCGAAACATTTTGCTGCGCTGGTTTGAATAGTTTTGAAAAACACTGTACTAGGTCTTAGAGGGAGGCGCGCTGTTTGGGTGGCTGGTCGGTGGCTGGTAGATATCTGCAGAGAGGCTTTAACATTCCTCAATAGGTAGGTAACTATAAATACTGGCTGGCCTATAACTACCAGCTGACCTATAAATACTGGCTGGCCTATAAATACTGGCTGGCCTATAAATACTGGCTGACCTATAACTACTGGCTGGCCTATAACTACCAGCTGACTTATAACTACCAGCTGACCTATAAATACTGGCTGACCTATAAATACTGGCTGACCTATAACTACTGGCTGGCCTATAAATACTGGCTGACCCAAGAGATATCAGCTACATACTACACTCATCAGGTGTTTAATAATCTATTTTCGTACTCTAAAGCATATTCCACCTCACTCATCTATAGTACTCAATTTTTCCATACTTGATCTTTGACAATCTATAAGATTCTGGTTTAAGTATCATACCACTTCCACAATCTTTTCATACGCTTACTTCAACCACTAGTCAAGTGCTTCCCAGATCTACCCTCGTTAGTTTTAGGCTACTAACAATTTAGATATGTACTGGGAGAAATGTATTCCTAAACATCCCTTTTGGTATGTGGATGTAACTTTCTATGGCTGGTGGTATAGTTCCATATTGTTGAAGTCAAGCTATTGATACTTTTTCCACACTTCTACTTTCACCAACTACTGTCTCTACAATTATGTACCCTTTTGACTACTATGCTTCTACACTACACTACCTCTACCAGTATTAATTAAGTAAAGTAGGAGTCGACGGAAGAGAAGTGAATATAAATAGAGGAATGTAAGATGTAAAGAAGTGAGTATAAACAGAGTTAAGTGAGTATAAATAGACTTAAGTGAGTATAAACAGAGTTAAGTGAGTATAAACAGACTTAAGTGAGTATAAACAGAGTTAAGTGAGTATAAATAGACTTAAGTGAGTATAAACAGAGTTAAGTGAGTAGAAACAGAGTTAAGTGAGTAGAAACAGAGTTAAGTGAGTATAAATAGACTTAAGTGAGTATAAACAGAGTCAAGTGAGTACCGACGTCTTCCTTTGAGTGATTAATGTTGTTGTTTAAACGTTCACTCCCTTCACTGCGGGAGTTGGTCTTCATTGATCCTTTTTTGATCCTCGGATGATCCTCGGATCCTCCGATGGTCCTCGGCTGGTCTAACAACCGAGGTCTGGGGAAATATCCGAACAATGCTCTACAAGCTTAGAGAACCATGCGCGCTCTTAGTCGGTGTTATTTTCCATCAAGAATTGGGAGTGCATATAAGCTATACTTTTTGGTTAGCTTTTACATTTTGGACTTTTGGCTGTAAAATTTTGACTATTTTTGAGTACTTTTTTGTTTTTTTATATATGATTTTCGGATCTGAATTCAGATATTCCTTTTTTTTTCCTTTTTTTCTTTTCTTTTCTTTTTTTTCTTTTTTTTTTTGTTTTGATGATCCCATCTAAATTTATTTACGATCGAAAGATCTATTTTGGGATGTACGGGTGTCGCTGCGGATATCTGCGAAGCCAAATCTCCATGTGGCGTCTTTCATCAACATGAAGTTCCTTTACGCCGCGCTTTTAGCATGTGTGGTAGCGTCTCCGGCGGCCATTAAGTCGCCTGCGGATCTTGCTGATAAAGAGCTTCCTGCAGAGCTAACGCAGGAGACGTTTGATGACGTTACGGCTCTGACGTTATCGTTTGTGGAGTTCTATTCGCCCTATTGCAGCCACTGCAAGCTGCTTGCGCCGATTTGGAAGGAGGGCTATTTTCTTCTGGAGGAGGAACAGAAAACGCTCAAAATTATCATGCGTCAGGTCAACTGTGTGGAGTCTGGTGATCTCTGTGACCGGGAGGGTATAAATTACTTCCCCAACTTGCGGCTCTATGCGCCGGATTCAAAGAACCCGGGTAAGTCTAAGTTCGTGGATACGTTTCCTCGAGCGTTGACCCGAACTCCCGAGAATTTCCGCCGCTATTTGATTAATTCTGTGGCTGTGTATAATGCGGATGCTGTGGACCTTCCCAGTTCGTCTGAGGAGGTGGATATTGATTTGGGAATGCTGGCTGTGGCTGGAGAATTGAAGGAGCCGTTTTTCATGGCCCTTTTCTCGTCTTCCTCTGACCAAAATGCCCAGAATAAGTTCCCTCCTAGTTGCTTGGACTGTATGGAGCACAAGCTCAATTGGGACAAGCTCTCCAACTTGGTGTCGACTCTGGCCCGTACAGGCCACTTGAACTGCCACTCCCATGGTATTCTCTGTGAGAAATTGGGGTTCCCGGAGTTGGCCCAGAAGGACTTGCACTTGAATCCAAGGTATATCATGTTCTTGCCCAAGGATGCAGGACTCATCCGCTTTGATTACCCTGAGACAGACGTTACGGTGCAAGAAATGAAGGATTACGTGACCAAGATTGCAAACAACTACCAGTATACTAAAGTGACGGTGCGGGACCTCGAGGATTTCAATGTCTTGGTGCATGAGTTGCCCAATGTGCCGGAAGACCACTATTATCCGCTTTCCAATAAGCTAGCGCTCGTGTTCCACTACGAGCAAAAGGATATTACTCCCGAGGATAAAGCCGTCTTGCCTTATATTTTGGAGATGGTGACCAAATCGCCTTTTGACATCCTGCTCTACGTGACCAAAAGCAATAAGATAGGTGCAACTTTCGAGAGCCAGGCCAAGGGTTTACACAAGTTTGTGAATTCCGATGTTACATGGGATCAAGAGTCTACTTTCGACCCCAAGTTGCACCTCATTACCTCCATGACAAATAAGCCCACGCTCTACATGTTCAAGGAGCACTCGCTAGTGCCCAGCATCTACCAGAACTTTGCGTTGGAGGCCATGAGAAAACCAGACGAAATCAAGGACTTTGTCATGAAAAACCAGTATCCATTATATGGGGAGTTGACGCCTAAATTGGCACCACACTACTTCCCATCTGGAGTAAGCACCAACAAGAAGAACGATAAGGTGGTGATTACATTCATCCTGTCGCAGAACGCCCAGCACATTAAAGATACCTTGTTCAACATCTCGATGGTGGCACACCAGTACACCGTGGAGAAGCAGAAGTACTACTTGCAACGGTTACTTGATGAGCGCAATGAAAAGGCCAAGGCCATTGCAAAGCTCAAACAGGAAAACGCAGATACTGTAAAGATCATCGAGGCCATGCGCAAGAGCGTGCCCCATTTGTTTGACCACAACGATGTGTTATTCACATATCTCGATTTAGAACTATATCCCGATCTCGTGGACGAATTAGGGTTTAATATCGACGGCAAAACCTACAAGCCAGGTGACACGCTTGTGGTCAGCAAGAACAGAGTCACGTATTGGGACAAGGACTCCACTAACAATCAGCTTACGTGCAACCGGGAAGTCTTGCGGCACATTCTCCGCTACTTATTGAGTCCGTCCCTAGTGGACAAGGAAGCCAGGTTCCGCTCCAAGTTGGTGGGCAGTCCCTACCACCGCCATCTACGCATTGCCGACATGGTGCATCAGCATGGGCTTTTGGGGTACTTGGTGTTCTGTGCCACCACGTACGTGGTGTTTGTATTGGTGCGGAAGGGTTTGAGAAGACGTCGGGTGTATTCCAGAAAGGCGGGAATTATTGGGGTTCCAAAAGCAGACTAGGTGAAATCCCCAAGTTACAAATGTCATATTGTTAAATTACCAAATCAAATCTTAATTGTCAAATTATCAAGAAGGCTTCAAATCACAAAAAAAAAAGCATATTATCAACAACAAATCATCAGATTATCATATTATAATAGGATTACCATGAATAACTACTATACTATTGAAACCATTAAAACATTAAGGACCATTAACAACGACTAGAAAATACAAGTAATTGTAGCAGGATGACAATATTGAGTCAAATTAAGAACATGGGTACTAGCAAGGTATTCAACTCAATCAAATATCATCTGTCTGGGGGTACCAAGATGTCCCCAAAGACTAGACCCACCAATACTTCAATGGACACTGACAACTCTGTATCATCTTCCTCTCTTGAAGCAAACACCCCTGAAGTGTTTACATATCTTGAAGAGACTATGAAGACAGTGTCCCACAGTAAATGTCCACTGGACATCACACCATGGTTAATCTATGGTCAACCTCCACCTGGTGCCGCAACTACGATGCGGAAGATGCGTTAAATAATATACATGGTATGGTATGGTATAGTATAGTATATTCAGGGCTCATAACCTTTTGAATTATTAACAATTGTAGAGGTATGATTAGGAAGATGAATACTGCTCCTAGTCAAAATTCTCTTAAGGAATGTTGATGTAACTCTCTTTATAGGTGGCGGTGAGATTCCCAATGTGGTGGTTATTCTTTTGATATTGTTTCCTAATCTTCGAAAGATAATAGTGTTATAGTATAGTATAGTATAGTATAGTATAGTATAGTATAGTATAGTATAGTATAGTATAGTATAGTATAGTATAGTATAGTATAGTATGTTAGATCCGCCATAGGTAGTGCCCGACCTATTGAGGTATTATTAAGCCTCTCTGCCTGATATCTACCAGCAACCTGCCAGCCATCTACCAGAAAACTAAACAGCGCGCCCGTTCCTTGAATACAGTGTTTTTCAAAACTATTCAAACCAGCGCGCCAAAAAGTTTCGAACCAAGAAGACAAAATACAGTGTTTTTCAAAAGTATTCAAACCAACGCATCAAAATGTTTCAAACCACCGCGACAAAATGTTTCGAACCAAGAAGACAAAAAGTTTCATACCCCTTCGCACAATCTTTCAAACCAAATGGTGTAATGTTTCACACCAACTTTTATTAGAAATGAATATTCTGAATCTTGAATCTGAAATCTTAAATCTGGAAGATTGCCTCATATGTACTACATTTGGGACAGAAGTCTTGCAATACCAATCAAGGAAAAACGGACGGAACTGAATTGGTTTCTTTGTTATCCTGTATACAACAACTTGTCCATTTGATTTGAAAGGCTGTGCCAAGGGGTACGAAACATAAACTAGTGTTTTTCAAAACTATTCAAACCAGTGCAGCAATATGATTCAAATCATACTAGCAAAATTAAACAAACCAGTAATTCAAAAAGTTTCGTACCCTTTCATACAGTCTTTCAAACCAATTTTACAAAACTAATACACTTATTACACTACAGTAGTTCAAATAGACTTAAAGAGTAACCAGTCCAAAACATTTGTGGATACAGGGGACCGGTGTTATTTCTCATATACTTCTTTGCTTAGTAATAATAATATGAATGATTACATGTCAACACACGGAGTCAAGGTACTACGTAGTGTGTTGTATACAGGTCAGTGATATACTATGTGTAGGTCGGCGACGAGTGGATAACTATCTGTTGAGCGTTACCGTATACCAGTTGGTATGCAGGAACCGTTACATAGTTGGACTGCAATAATTCTCTCAATTGAGTGACTTGGGT
>NLAO01002290.1:0-11859 GCA_002370835.1 Metschnikowia continentalis | reverse complement strand
TAAAACTCGAATTTATTGATACTTGTAGTTTGGACCTCCTGTGGTCCTTGGTCAGTCTTGGTTTATGATAGTATATAGTAGTATAGTAGTTCAGTAGATAATCATACTCTAGTGGAATGGTATCTATAATCCTGTAATAGTAGAAGTACAAATTATTTCATAAGTGAAGGATCTTTGATGGCTATTGTTAGGATTAGACAGCGTAGGCTTAAAATACTGGAATGGGTAGGGCACTACCTATGGTGAATCTAACATGCACAACTAGCTGTTATCATACCACTAACTCTGTACTATAGACTATTTCATTAACTCTATATTACTCTATCTATAAAGTGAGTAATACCTATACTCTTGATATCTATACTTACTGCTACATATAAGTCTATAATTTTGATGCTACTAATACTACTACATACTACTATATACCAATACATACTACTCCATCTATAGTATATACCCTATACTACCTATACTAATAAAGATTATATTGGGTACTTATAGACTACTGTAGATGTGTCAACGCCAGATCCGCAACGACAGTTGTGGCACCAGGAGGACCAATGAGTTATCAGTGCTCATTGAAGTATCATCAATACAAGATCTTTTGGTGGGTCTGGTTCTTGGAGGTATCTTGGTATACCTCAGGCAGTTGATGTAAATTAAAGTTATTGTTAATAGAATGGGGCGAAGTCTCCATTATATAATAAAGAGATTCTTCCTTCACCACTGCAACAATTGATGCTACAATTGATTGCTGCGAAAACTGATTGCTTGCTACCCCGCAAGCCGTGGGCTAGTAGCACGCTCTTGATTGCTGTTTTCCAACACTATACCCAATACATATAGTCTGTACTATTTCATACTACTCTATACTCTGTATTGTCTATATAAGGCTCCTGTAGTATTCATACCATGGGAAAGAAAAATAGCAACTCTGATGGTCGTATGACCAAGATAGTGAAAAGTGGTCATATTTAATTACTGGTATACTGCATATAGCAAACTCTATATAGTTAGTGAAATAGGAGTTCCTGAGATATATGCATCTCATTTCATACACGAACTGCGAGCAATCAATTAGAGGTGACTCGACAACAAGGGAGACAATGACAAGCCACGATTCAAACAAATAGGTAGACAAACAAACAAATAGGTAGACAAATAGACAAATAGACAAATAGACAAATAGACAAATAGACAAATAGACAAATAGACAAATAGACAAATAGACAAATAGATGGACAGATAGACAAATAGACAAATAGACAAATAGACAAATAGATGGACAGATAGACAAATAGACAAATAGACAAATAGGTAAACAAATAGACAAATAGGTGGACAAGTAGACAGATAGACATACAGGAACGTTGCTCGATTAAGAAAATTTTGAGCCATTTCGAACCCTCGATCTCCCTACATTCATGCACCAGAATGAGGGTCCACCGTTGTTTTTTTCCTTCAAATCAGTTCATGGCGCGCAAGCGATTTTTCGCACCCATTGTTCCATCCTCAGAACATGCTCACTATTTTTCTCTGACACGCCCACTTTCCCTAAATAATTTTCTCTGAATATTTTTCTTTGAACATTTTCCTAAATATTTGAACAAGGCTGCAAACTATATAAGCCAGAGATTCCAGTCCTGGAATTTAAACTACCAGTTCACAAAAAAAAAACAAAAAAAACCACTAAAATCACCAAAAGCCACTAAAATCACCAAAAGCCATTAAAGATCACGAAAAAAAGAAATAGGGTGACCAAAAAAAGCCAATCAGAATTGAATTCAAAAAGATTCAAAAAAGCAGAAAGAATCAGATAAAAATTATCAATCCCAAACCCAATGAATTTCCTTTTTTTTGTACTTTTCGCAGGGGTTTTCGCAGGCCAGTCTTTACAGTTCCGCCTCACTCTGTTCGACGCCAATTACAAACAAGGATACTTAGAATCCAAAGGAAACGACATTATGTTTAATAAATCTGGAGGAAACATGAGGTTGGTCTTGAACTCCGATACCACGTTGGTCGATACTGTATCGCGGAAGTACATCAATATTGGGTCCAATGGTTCCATCAAGTTATCCAAACAGCCTCAGAAGGGATACATTGTCAAATTTAGACACTTGGCTTTTAATGACAATCCTGGCTTTGGCAAGTTGAAAAATCACTTTATTTTTGACAGGAACCTGAACCTTCCAGAATCCGAGAGCTTAGGTGTGAGCGTTTCCTCATCCGAGTCGGTTCCTGATGTGAAACCATAAGAAACGAAGAAGAAGTGATATGAATTTCATGAAACAAGGAGAAGAAGTGATATGAATTTCATAAAACAAGGAGAAGAAGTGATATGAATTTCATAAAACAAGGAGAATAAGTGATATGAATTTCATAGAACAAGGAGAAGAAGTGATATGAATTTCATAGAACAAGGTGAAGAAGTGATATGAGAAATTGTACAATCACGGAGTTTTTCAACTGAGGGTGGGTCTCGAGAATGGTACAGCTAACCTAATGAAGTTTTCTCCGCCACAGGTTTATTGTTTATTCAGCTGTAGTAGTGTAATAAATAACAGAAAGGTAAAAAAAAGGAGGGCGATATTGACCAACATAGATTATCATAGAATATCATAGAATATCATAGAATATCATAGAATATCATAGAATGTCATAGAATGTCATGGACATACCTTAGCTATTGACTCGGGGTCCGGAAGCCACTGTACAGTACATACCAAAAATAAGCTCCCTCTATTGCACATTTCATATTCGTCTGTCCCTATCTATATATATATATATACCTAGTGGTACTAACGATAGCTCGCGTTGTTGAGGTTAGGGTCGGTGATGGCTGGACACATGACCTAGTGTTAACGAGTACCTAACATATATGGAATCAAGGTACTTCGTGGATGTGTTATATGCATACCAGTAAAACATTATGTGCAGACCAGTATTGGGAGATATCGTGATATATTCTTCCTCACTTGATATTTATATATATATTTGGTGGTGATGTTATAAAATAACGGGAGCTGTCAACACACTGAGTCAAGGTACTACGTATGTTGAGAAACAGGAGTCGCGACTCCAAGTTTCCCTGAGACCGCGGCCACTCACGTGACTGAGATCATGTGAAGGCTCACCCCAATATAAAAGTTTTTTGGTGTCGCTATTCTATAACACCACCAAATATTAATATATATCAACTGAGGGAGGAAATACCAAGATGTGAGGTCTCCCGACATCAGACCCCACCAATACTAATTAGTGTAGAAGTCCTGATGTTTACCAATGACTTGGACTGACTTCTTCATATTCAGTTGTACTGCAGGTAACACCTTACCTGCATACACGAGTTAACCCATCTTACATGTTCAACAACATCCTCCTGTGCTTCTGGCTCTTGATGTTGATTCAATTGGTTTCCTCGGCTAATACGATCTTGACATATATAGTTTTCTTGTGTACTGGTTCCCAGTTGCTTAACTACCTCTTCATGGGTGTCATCTACTTGCACTTCTACAGGGCTTGTAAGGTGCAGGGCATCGACAGAAGCCGATTCACCTATACTTCCTACTTCCAGCCCTACACCACTTTTGTTGCAACCGGATTTCTGTTGACCGTGATGGGTATCCTTGGATACCTGCTTTCGTGAGTAAACTTACGGTGAATACCTTCTTGTATATTACGTGCATCCTTACTAGAGTATTGCTCTGCGGTATCACATAAAATATCACATACAATATCACTATAGAGATTACTATAGAGATTACTATAGAGATTACTATAGAGATTACTATAGATATTACTATAGAGATTACTATAGAGATTACTATAGAGATTAATGTAGAGCATTAGTAACTCACTGCTACCTTCACTACAATCCACTTCTCTATATTGTCTTGTAAGTTTTTGTATGACTGAATGGTACTTTATTATTAGGCCCAGGATATTTCAAAACAAAGTGCCTATATGCAGGATTTTGCACCCAAACAACCACACTTTTTCTTAACCACAGTAGATATCAGTCCACATTTCTATAGAATGTTTTCTGTACCTTTAGTAATTTAATATATAAAGAAAAATGTATGGAATGTAAGTGTGTTCCTGCATCTGACTCTAATTGGTTATTCCACAGACCACAAATCACAAATCGACCTTGCAGACCCCGAAAAAAACCCCAGAAAAAAGCAGAATCTGTGCATTGAACCCCGATTCATACGTTTCAGATTTCTGTAATTATTTTAAAATGTATTGATACATCTACTAAGTCATTTTTGTCCCAAACCTTTTTTTTTAAGTAAGGCATGGTTCTTTTTCCGGGTGCACCTTGAGCCTACCAGAAAAGAATGTACTTGTAGAATTTGATAAAAGCCAAGTTAGACTGTATTTTTTTTGTTTTTTTATTTTCGTTTCTAGTTTTTTTTCATTTCTTCTTTCTTTTTTCTTCTTTTTCTTTTTTTTTCGTTTTTTTTCATGCAGCAAGTTTTTGTGATCGGCCATACCCGAAATGAGTTTGTAGTCGGCTCTGCCTATGTCTTATATAAGCCGCACTTTCGCCAGGGTTTACTCACACTGTCCACTTCATTCAACTTAGACTCTCAGACAAAGCCTCTCAGACAAAGCCTTTCAGACTCTCAGACTCTCAGACTCTCAGACTCTCAGACTCTCAGACTCTCAGACTCTAATTACCAGACTCTCGGATTCCAATACCAATACCAATACCAAAACACTAGACTCACACTCAGAATCACACTCCGAATCACACTCTTCTCTTTGCAATGCAAGCTTCAGAGACTTTTACCCTTTTCGACCGGCACTTCGAGGGTGATTCCCCAGTTGAAACAGACTTCTCCCCATTTCTTCCTTCTCTTGCCTTTCTGGATTCTCTTGCCTTTCTGGAGTCTCCTGGCTTGACTCCCTCGGAACTTGGGGAATGGAGATCCCTGAACCGGGCTTCCGACCCCATTGAAGATTTCGGGCTCATGGCTTTGGACTGGATAACCTGGCAACTATCTCTTTCTCCCCTGGTCCAGGCTTTCTTGGCAGGCGAAATGGACGCAGGGCTTCTTTACTCTGTCCCACCCCTGCCTGAGTTTTTACTAGAGGCCACAGAAGAGGCCACAATAGACTCTGCAAGTTCTTCTCTTGACACATTGGTCACCCAAAGCTCATCTTTTAATATGACCACTTTGACCAGCGCCTTGAGTCTTACCAATTACTCAACAGACTCATCTTCAGGGTCATCCTCTGGCTCACCTTCTGACTCACCTTCTGACTTACTCTCAGGCTCACCTTCAGGCTCACCCTCTGACTCATTTTCAAACTCATTTTCAAACTCATTTTCAAACTCACCTTCAAACTCACGTTCAAACTCACCTTCTGATTTAATTTCAGACTCAAATTTCCACTCACGTTTCCACTCAACCTTTCAATCAATGATATTGGAGCAGGAGTCCAAGCACATCCCAAAGAGTAACTGGATTTCGCAGCTGACGAAGCTGTCCATAGACTTTCTCTTTGGAAGCTCTATTGCAAGTGATCTGGAAACCACGAACCGTGCTAGGGCACTGCTTTGGGGCCGTGCAAAGTCCCATTCCAAATTTTGGGATCACTCTGAGGTTCTGGAAGAGGCTGAAGCTACTCACACACCAGCTTGGGGTTTCATGGACCTCGATCTGGCTTCAAGTAGTGAATGCTAAAACCAAAGATGTTCAATAAATAGTTAATAATAAAGGATTTAAATTATCACTCCTCTATTTTGATATGACCAAGTACATACTAACACAACAAATACTAACACAACACATACTAACACAAGACATACTAACACAACACATACTAACACAACACATACTAAGTAGAGGCTACCATTACCCTGTTGGTTCAGGCCAGTTATTCCTAGGCAACAGCTTGTCATTTGTAGGTGGTAGACAGTTGTGTGGTCAGCATCAAACTGATTTATACTGGTACCCTTTTCTCGGCCATTAATGATTAAATAGCCAGATTTCTTCTTTTGAAACAATTCCTTCGTTTGGACAATTCCTTCGTTTGGACAATTCCTTCTATTGAAGAACATTCAAAACAGTACAAATAACTATGAAAGTAACAATAGTTCCAGCCTGTAAGAGTCTTTGCATGAGTTGTAGATTAGTATAATTTGCTAGTGTAATGAGTCAGTGTAATCAGTCTCATGAACTTTCATACTTTCAACTTATGTTTTGGTATATATTGATATACAGGGATATGTAAGTTGTACCTTACAAGACCAAGGTCCTAAGCCTGGGCCCCAACTCCTCTTATGCCTTTCCGCTCGTCTAAGGCCTGCTCAGCCTCATTGTTCAAGGTCATCACAGCCTCATTGTTCAAGGTCTTCACAGCCCTATTGTCTAGCAATGGTCTACATACAACATATTCACGAAGTACCTCGTCTCCGTACATGCTAGGTACTCGTTGACACATACTGTATCAGTATAATCGACCTTTGTTGGTATAATGTGTCAGTAGAAGCATCCTCATTTCTTTATAAGAGTCAGTATAATCAGCCTTGGTTGGCTGAATGTATCAGTATCATCAGCCTTTCTCAACATATATTTTAGTATATTTTATTATACAGGGATACGTAAGATATACCTTATTTTATTATACAGGGATACGTAAGATATACCTTACAAGACCAAAGTCTTAAGACGAGATGCGAATAGTCGTTGTATAGTCATAGTCGTTGTATAGTCATAGTCGTTGTATAGTCATAGTATAGAAAGTCAGTCATAGTACAGTATAGTAGTATAGTATAGATAGTCCATACGTTGTAGTACCATATCCCTACTTTGAAGCAATAGAATGGTGTAGTACTATGGTCATAAAATAGTAGCTCAGATCTAGACGTACTTATAGTGTAGTCCTNTTTGAAGCAATAGAATGGTGTAGTACTATGGTCATAAAATAGTAGCTCAGATCTAGACGTACTTATAGTGTAGTCCTGTCCACAGTAGCCATAGCACTAGAACAGTCAAAGTCATGTTAGTATACTCTGAATATTTCTTAGTCACCCATAATCCATACTTTTAGAAAATGTAGTCAACGTATAGTTACTATATTTATAGAATACATATCTGTAGTATAGTCCAGAGTCTTTAGTCCAAAGTCTTTAGTCCAAAGTCTTTAGTCCAAAGTCTATAATTCATAGTACTCAGTGTGACCATCAAGCTCTCCCCAGCCCATCTTATCAAGGCCACTCGTCTGCTCAATCCTCTATACACCAGTGGGACGTACTCCAGAGTCGTGAACAATGCGAGTGGCAGTGGAGCCAAAAATGGCAATAACAATGGACCCAAAAATGGCAATGGCAGTGTTTTTCAAAACTATTCAAACCAGCGCGACAGAATGGTTCAAACCAGTGCGACAAAACGATTCAAACCACACTAGCAAAATTAAATAAACCAATACAACACCTAACCCTGACCAACAAGTTGTTATATACAGGATAATATAGAAACCAGTTCAGTTCCATCCGTTTTTCACCCTTGATTCAATTGGTACTGCAAGACTTTTGTACCAAATGTAGTACCATAAGAAGTGATCGTCCAGATTTAGGATTTCAGAATATTGAATTCTAATAAAAGTTTGTGTGAAACATTAAGCCATTTGGTTTGAAAGACTGTGCGAAGCGAAAGGGTACGAAACTTTTTGAATTATTGGTTTGTTTAATTTTGCGAGTGTGGTTTAAATCGTTTTGTCGCACTGGTTTGAACCATTTTGTCTTCTTGGTTCGAAACATTGTCACGCTGGTTTGAATAGTTTTGTCACGCTGGTTTGAATAATTTTCAAAAACACTGTAAGATGCGGCCACGGCCCAGCATTAGGACTTTGGTCTTGTAAGGTACAACCCACATGTAGATTATTTAACGCATCTTCGGCAACGATAGTTGCGGTACCAGGTGGGGGCGGACCATAGATTAACCATGGTGTGATGTTCAGTGGACAGTTACTGAGGAACACTGTCCTCATAGTCTCATCAAGGTATGTAAACACTTCAGGGGTGTTTACTTCAAGAGAGGAAACAGTAGAGTTATCAGTGTCCATTGAAGTATTGGTGGGTCTGGTCTTTGGAGACATCTTTGTATGTCCCAGACAGATGATATGCCCAGACAGATGATATGCCCAGACAGATGATATTCGATTGGGTTACTTAAAAGATGGATAAGGTCCAGACTCCCTTATATATGTGAGAGGTCTACCTTCACGGCACCAGGCGGTTGTAGTAACTACAGGTGCATATGAAGAACAGTTGTATATGAAGAACAGGTGCATAAAGAGCAGGTGCGTGTTCCCGCACTATCACTGCAAGCCATTGGGGATACTGAGTGCGTTCACCTTGTTACCGTTTTTCAACACCACATATCCCTGTATATTAATATATACTAAAACACAAGTTGAAAACAAAATATACAGTATACACAAAATATACAGTATACACAAAATATACAGTATACACAAATATTCAAAATATACAGTATACACAAATATTCAAAATATGCAGTATACACAAATATTCAAAATATACAGTATACACAAATATTCAAAATATTCAAACATATACAATATTCAAAAAAAACCGAAAAAAAACAATATGTAAAAAACGGTGTGGGTTCCAAATATTTCTCAAATCACCGGAGGCAAGGACTTCTTTTTTTCCTTATCGTAAGTTAAAAGGTAAAGCTCTACTTCCGGGCAACCTTGAGCTCGGACTGACTGAATCAAGGTTAAGGTAGATTCCATGGAAGGGGGGTAAGTCCAATTCACAGGAGTAAAAATGGCCATCCCCAACCTTACCATTATTCTTATCGTACGTATTGCTCATGTACGTATTGCTCATGTACGCATGCTTGTTATTCTCCAAGGTGAACTCCACGGGGCTTGCTTCACAATCACCATGAACAAACAACACCTTGAACAAACAACACCTTGAAAAAACAACACCTTGAACAAACAACACCTTGAACAAACAACACCATGGACAAAAATCACCATGGACAAAAAAGGCCGGGTTCTTAAGACATTGGCCGAGGAAACAATTCCGTAATTCATTGGTACAAGCGTATTATTGAGCTTGGCAAACACACACCCATGGGGTGTGCGCACACCACACTGGCTGCGAAAAAGACTGCAAGTAGTAAGTTAAAAAAAGAGGATTCGAAGCAAATAAAAATTGGGATAAAAAATGAAAAAAAATAAAAAATAAAAAAAAAAAAAGAAATAAATATATTCCGATTTCAGTGGTCCAAAAAAAAAAAACACAAGCTAAAGGTACTGAATCAGGTACCGAATCAGCTCCTTATATAATGAAATTTCTAAGAACTGTGACTTGTTCTTTTTGTGTCATGCTTTTGGTCCTGAACAATACGAACAACTTCACTTCATGACCCTCACTTTATCCATGCACGCTCTCACTCCACGTGCCAAAGTGGCCCCACCAGACCCGGATTGGATGCGTGACTCTACCCCTCTTCTTCCTTAGTTAATGAATTAATTAATTAATTCATAGGTTGGATTGAGGTTATGATTGGAAAAGGAATGTAAATCAATTATTAGAAAAAAAAAAAAAAAGAAAAAAAAAGAAAAAAAAAGAAAAAAAAAGAAAAAAAACAAAACGTGGGTTGACCCATTAACTCAATGAGGTAGACTCTTCTCACTGTACAGTGCTTTTTGGCATACAGTGTTTTTCAAAACTATTCAAACCAGCATGACAAAATGGTTTGAACCAGCATTGTTAGATCCGCCATAGGCAGGACCCTACCTATGAAGGTATTATGAAGCCTCTCAGTCCGATTGTTACAATGGTGATACGGAGTTTGGCCATCTATACACGAAGTGCTTCGATGGCTCCTTTCGAACATTCCAGAAACAATACTTCCATTGTTCTGGTGGCGAGTTTTCCGGTAATACGTTTCTCTCAAAGTTATATAAGCCACCTCGGTTCCTCTCTTGAGGAACCATCAACGAATATAAGAAGCTAGGCATAAATGTATTAAAGAACATAACATCTTTAATACTCTTTAATACTCTTTAATACTCTTTAATACTCTTTAATACTCTTTAATACCCTTTTGTTATACTCCATTTACGTCAAGTACTCTGGTGACTATGTTCATTCGCCGACAGATCCTCCGAGAGAGGAATCTGAGGTGCTTATATAGTTATAAAGAAGGTGCACGCTGGTGGCTGGCTGGTGGCTGACTGGTAGCACACAAGTTTAAAGGCCTTATACAAAGTATCAAGCAGAGAGGCTTCATAATATCCTAAATAGGTAACCTATGGTGGATCTGACATCTTTGATACTCATTAATACTTTTTAATACTCATTAATACTTTTTAATACTCATTAATACTTTTTAATACTCTTTAATACTTTTTAATACTCTTTAATACTCTTTAATACTCATTAATACTCATTAATACTCATTAATAGTCTTCGCTTTTAAAGACCCATCTTCATTGGAATATTGCTTTGAGTTCCTATACTGAAGGACGCTACTCTCCTGTGTTTATATATATGCTTGGTGAATATTTGGTTATTGAACTGCCCGTCGCGAGGAATTAATAGTGTACTACCCCAATGTCTCTGTCTTATTGCCACACATTTAGTGTAGTAATCGTCACATGCAGACTTAGCAGACCAAGCCATGGGTGTATTGTTAAACTGAGCGAGAAAAGACTTTGGATGGCTAAAACGTTAGCAAGTCCTCCATACCTTCATCTCTACTCTCTAATCACCAACTCTCATATACTCTACTCTTACTCTCTACTGTTACTCTCTACTCGTTTCCTACTCCAGTATTTATACCATGGAAAAGTACCTATGCCATGAAAATCATAGCACCCAAAGACTCATGTGTCATTAAGGTCTTAGCTCTACGAGCAGTGGTTGTCTCTTCTCTGTCTCTCTCTCTCTCTCTATCAGTCTCCTTCAGTGTAGCAGTTTCTAGTACAGTAGTATAGTGAGGAAGTCTGAATAAATGCCACTATGGCAGTCTCTCTTTGCCTATAGAAGTTCCGATATTTCGTCCGATGTTCTGTCTGATGTTCTGGGAATATAAGAACAACATCACTGGAGTGCAGGACGAATGCCTGATTGGATAATGTGGAGTATAGTAGCGAAGCTGGAAGCTGGCTGCTCCATATTGACTCTTGAGGTGTGATACTATGAAGTATAGACCCAGAAACCATTTTAGGAGCATGAGAAGGTTGAGTTGAAGCTCTAGTTGTGGATACCTTAATATGCACTTCACACGACAACCTCTTCTACGAGTCTTACATCTACACATTATCACTTGAAATGTACAAATTATTTTGCATCAGCTCAATTGCTAATTTACTCAGCACGTTTCTTTAACGGCTTTCCTCGTACACTGCTCAAATTCATCATTTCACGAACATCTTCCAATCTCTTGCACTCACCTTTGCTCTTACTATACTGGCGACAAGTCCGCTCGCGCGAATATTAAGACTCCGGCTGCAAACTAGGGTGCAAAAATGTGAAGCGTCATTACATCGCCATAATCATGAGGGGTAATCCCATCAAAAGGCCTGGTAAAATATTCTGCTGGCCCGTAGCGGCATCAAAAGGAAGTTCAGGAACAGGAGGTGAGGAGCTCGGTTCTGGACCTTTTGGTGGAGGATTCTGTTTCTGACGTCCTGGTGGTCCCATCGGTGGTGGTCCAGGTGGTGGAGGCCCTGGTGGTGGTCCAGGTGGTGGAGGCCCTGGTGGTGGTGACTTAGGTGGTGACTTGATTGGTGGAGGTCCTGGTGGTGGAGGCCCTGGTGGTGGTGACTTAGGTGGTGGTGGTCCTGGTGGTGGAGGTC
>NLAO01002288.1:0-12168 GCA_002370835.1 Metschnikowia continentalis | reverse complement strand
GTCTATTCTAGGTTCAATACATACCATGATAAACTATAGGACGTAAGTATCACGTTCGATATGGGGTGTAGTACTTATAGATGTAGTATTATGAACGTACTTATGGCCGTGGTATTTATGGATATAGTACAGTGTTTTTCAAAATAATTCAAACCAGCGCGACAAAATGTTTCGAACCAAGAAGACAGAATAGTTCAAACCAGCCCAGCAAAACGATTCAAACCAATAATTCAAAAAGTTTCGTATATCCCTAACAAGTTGATTGCTGTATACAGGCTAGTAAGGAAACCAGTTCAGTTCATTTCCATCCGTTTTTCACCCTTGATTGGAACTTGACCCTTGATTGGTAATACAAGAGTTCTGTCCCAAAAGTAGTATATATATGAGGCAATCGTCCAGATTTAAGATTTCAGATTTCAGATTTCAGAAAAATTGAATTCTAAAAAAAGTTGGTGTGAAATAATACGCCATTTGGTTTGAAAGAGTATGCGAAATGGTACGAAACATTTTAAATTACTAGTTTGTTTAATTTTGCTATAGTGGTTTGAAATGTTTTGAAAAACACTGTACTTATGAATATAGTACTTATGGATATAGCACTTATGGATAGTACTTATGGATATAGTACTTATAGATGGCGCAGTACTTATGGATATAGTACTGATAGATGGCGCAGTACTCCCGGCTATATATGGTTTCATGGAGTGCTATATATTAGGACGTATTCCTTAGAGTAGTAATTATACATCTACATAGAGTCATACATCTACATAGAGTTATACATATACATAGAGTTATACATATACATAGTTCTACATCTACATAGAGCTACATATATATAGATCATACAAATACTGTCAGTCCACCATATGTAGTGATCTATCTATGGAGATATTATGAAGTCACTCTGCTTCATCCTAACAAGGGCTATTGCAAACCCCGTATCACGGCGTTCTGCTATCGACAATGATGGCCTGTTTTCGAAGATGCCAGAACAATCATCACTATTGTTCTGGTGAAGACTTTTTCAATGACAAGTTTCTCTTCAATTGTTATATGAACCGCAGCGGTTCCTCTTCCTGAGGAATCATCAACGAACAAAATAGATAACTTAGTACATAACCTTCAACAAGAATCTAAGATATACATAGAATTATTGATTTACATAAAGTTATTGATTTACATAAAGTTATGGATTTACATAAAGTTATGTTTCATAGAGTTATGGATTTACATAGAGTTATGTTTCATAGAGTTATGGATTTACATAGAGTTTGTTAGATCCACCATAGACAGGACCCTGCCTATGAAGGTATGATGAAGCCTCTCAGTCCGATTGTTACAATGGACATTGCAAACGCCGTGTCACGACCATCGTTGTATAAAGTGCTCCGATTGCTCCTTTCGGCTACTCCAGAGACAATACTTCCATTGTTCTGGTAGAGGTTTTCGGTGCCACGTTTCTCTCAAAGGTATATAAGCCACTCCAATTCCTCTCTTTGAGGAACCATCAACAAATATAAGAAGTTAGGCATAGATGTATTAAAGAACATAACAGAGTTATTGCTTTACATAAAGTTATGGATTTACATAAAGTTATTGATATACATACAGTTATGGATTTACATAGAGTTATGGCTAAAGAGCTATGGCTAGAGAGCTATGGCTAAAGAGTTATGGCTATAGAGTTATGGCTATAGAGTTATGGCTATAGAGTTATGGCTATAGAGTTGTTTTTCATAGAATTTTAAGAATTAGACTATATGGTCACATAAATACATCCTTGCGATATGAGCTCAGTATTAGCAGAGTGGTACTATTAGAGACCATTAGAGCAGTAATACTCAGTCTTATGTACTTGAACTACTGAACTGGAACAATTAAGTAAGTATGAATTTTGGGCCATATTGAGAAATCAGAAATATACACGAATTACCATTTTTGGCCGCTTTGCAGTTTGCGGTTTGGATATTATTGTATGGGGTAAGATCTGGGTGTGCGGAAATGTAATTCCGTCCAGATTGTTATGCGTCTGCGGAAATACACTTCCTGGCCTCATATAAAGTGGATACATCCAGACAAAAAAAAAAAAGTTCACTAGTATTCACATTAAAACCTCTCTAACATCAATCAATTCTTCCCTACAAATGTCTTTGGACCTCTATACCCAGACACCACGGCTGCAACCCTCGGTTACAACTTCCTTAGTGGAAGTGACCCATATTCTCTCCCGAAAAAGGCCTATGCCATGCAGAGTCTTTTTTAAAAATGAATACGAACAACCTTCTGGAAGCTTCAAATTACGGGGTATCGGTTACATGATCGGGAAAGAATTGGAAAGAGAAAGGGAGAAAGAGAGGTCACGTAACTCTGGGTCACGTTCTCGAGGTGTACGGGTGTTTGCTTCAAGTGGAGGTAATGCTGGTTTAGCTGCTGCTTACACTCTGAAATATTATAATGTGGCATGTACGGTAGTTGTTCCGGGATCATGCAAACTTCATATCATCAACAAATTAAAAGAATATGGAGCTGAAGTGGTGGTGTATGGAAACTCCATAGAGGATGCTTGTGTGCACGCCCGGTTGCTTATGGAGTCCTGCAGAGAAAGCCCTATCTTCTGCCACCCCTTTGATAACCCATTGATCTGGGAAGGTCACTCTCAAATAGTGACGGAAATGTTCCTGCAGTTAAGTCTAGTCGATAAATCTAGAGTAAAAGCAGTGGCCTGTTCCGTTGGTGGAGGTGGGCTCTACAATGGGATCCTGAGTGGGTTACAACACAGTCGGTCACGTGCACAGTGTCTTCTAGCCGAAACCAAGCAAGCTCCAACTCTCCACAGTGCAGTCCAAGCTGGAAAAGTGGTTACTCTTGAGCAGCCCCAAACCATTGCTACATCTCTAGCTTGTTCATATGTTTCACCCGAAACGTTGGAGCTTTTCCAAAGTAGGAAAGATGAACTCCATATGGTGGACGACCTATGTGCAGTCCGTGCTAGTCTTGAATTCCAGCGTGATTTCGGGATATATGTGGAGCCTGCATGTGGAGCAGCTTTATCGTTTGTTTATGAGCAAGTTTCAAAATTGGAACTGATGGAGTTGGCGAAAGACGATATTCTTGTGGTGGTAGTGTGTGGAGGTTTATGCGCTAACGAGGACACCTTCGTTGAGTACAGGAAAATGGTCCGCCAGAACAAGATGTAAGCACCAGAATTTTTCCCTTTTTTTTTAAAAAAAAAGGGGGGGGTTACTAGCATTTATTACTAATGATAACGTATTACCATGGACTGTATAGTAGTTTTGCTTGTATTTTTGATGGGTTTGCTTGTAATTTTGATGGGTTTGCTTGTATTTTTGATGGTTTTGCTTGTAGTTTTGATGGTTTTGCTTGTAGTTTTGATGGTTTTGATGATTATGGTTGTACTTTTCATGGTTTTGGTTGTAGTTTTGATAGTTTTGATGGTTTTGGTTGTAATTTTCATGGTTTTGATAATTTTGATCTTACCATAAATAATACAATTTCACTACTTCTACAGCTATACACTTTTACTATCTGCTCTTATAACTGTTCTGGGATCTGTAGATTATTTAACGCATCTTCCGCAACGATAGTTGCGGTACCAGGTGGAGGTGGACCATAGATTAACCATGGTCTGATGTCCAGTGAACAGTTGCTGAGGGACACTGTCCTCATAGTCTCTTCAAGCTATGTAAACACTTGAGGAGTGGTTACTTCAACAGAGGAAGGAGATGTAGAGTTGTCAGTGTCCATTGAAGTATTGGTGGGTCTGGTCTTTGGAGACATCTTGTTATGCCCCAGTCAGATGATATGCCCCAGTCAGATGATATTTGATTGAGTTACTTAAAACATGGATATGGTCCAGACTCCCTTATATATGTGGGAGGTCTACCTTCACAGCACCGGGCAGTTGTAAAACCTCAGGTGCATATGAAAAACAGGTGCATATGAAGAACAGGTGCATATGAAGAACAGGTGCATATGAAGAGCAGGTGCTTGTTACCGCGTTATCTCTGCAAGCCATTGGAGATACTGAGTGCGTTGACTTTGTTACCGTTTTTAAACAAGGACCTCTCACAAGTTTAACATTTTGTAGAGTGCAGTAGTTTGTAGGGGCAGCAGTTTGTAGGGGCTGTAATTTGTAGGGGCTGTAATTTGTAGGGGCTGTAATTTGTAGGGACAGTTGTTTGTAGGGACAGTTGTTTGTAGGGACAGTACTTTCTAGGGACAGTACTTTCTAGGGACAGTACTTTCTAGGGACAGTAATTTCTAGGGACAGTACTTTCTAGGGACAGTAATTTTTAGGGACAGTACTTTCTAGGGACAGTAATTTCTAGGGACAGTACTTTCTAGGGACAGTAGTTTGTGTTGAGAGTTTACCTTAACTCTCTGATAAGTTGGAATTGTTATCGCATTGGCCTCCACTAGTTCTTTCAAGTATGGTACTTCAGGGTTCATCATAGATCACTTGTGTTCTTCTCTGAACTAGATATCAGTGAACTGTTCTCGCAATTGATGCTGCTCAAACCGAGCGGGATCCTCTCTATATATAGTCAGTCCCGGGGACTCCCACACCCGAGACCGGCGTCTCGTAAGTGACTATGCATGATGAGTGTACGACCTCATCGTGTACATATCCCTGAAAATATCTGCACCATGTATCTCAGTATCTCTGAAACCTGTGGGACCTCTCCACATCATCTTAACCCTGTGTAATGTCGTTGACCTGCAAGTAACATGTTTCACAGTTGCCCACACTCACTGGTTGACACATATCGCATGTCCCCCAAGTTCAACAGTTTGTAGGGACAGTAGTTTGTAGGGACAGGAGCTTGTAGGGACAGTAATTTTTAGGGACAGTATTTTGGAGGGACAGTAGTTTGTAGAGTGCAGTTGTTTCTTTTCCAGCGGTACACTGGTTATTAGTGGTGAAGTGAGGTCGCACTTGAAAGTTCGCATATTCTCACATTTTGCACCCATTGAGACATAACCATACATAAATCACATACATCAAGATACCTAATAATTCAATCAAGATATTAAATAATAAATTAATTATTTGATAGTCTATTAGTTAATTTGAGATATGAAAAAATTTTAGTTATTCTTATTATACTGCATATAAGCCCCCATCTTTCCCTGGCTCCCCCATCCTCCTCCGGCTCCCTCCGGCTCCCTCCGGCTCCCTCCGGCTTGATATGGTCTCATACCCACTCTTCAAACCGTTAAAACATGAGGAACCAGTAAAATTCTGATAAACCACATGTTCCATCTGACTACATGTAAGTAGGATAGATGAAATAGTGAATGTTCCATTATATGCAGGACTAGTCTAATGATGGTCGATGCTCCCGCAGAAAAGGAATTGGATGGCAATAAATAAGGACTAAGCGAATAAGGGAGTAAGTTATTCTTATGAGAAACCATAGATCCAGGTTGTTAGTCTGAGAACAAACCGTAGGTTAAAAAGATTCTTAGTATAATATAGATACGCATGAGAATAGAAATGACTGGGATGAATACAGTGTTTTCAAAACTATTCAAACCAATAAGTCAAAAAGTTTCGTACCCCTTCACACAGTCTTTCAAACCAAATGGACAAGTTGTTGTATACAGGATAACAAGGAAACCAGTTCAGTTCCGTCCGTTTTTCATTCTTGATTGGTACTGCAAGACTTCTGTCCCAAATGTGGTACCATATGAGGCAATAGTCCAGATTTAAGGTTTCAGAATATTGAATTCTAATGAAAGTTGGTGTGAACCATTCTGTCTTCTTGGTTTGAACCATTTTGTCATGCTAGTTTGAATAGTTTTGTCACGCTGGTTTGAATAGTTTTGTCGCGCTGGTTTGAATAATTTTGAAAAACACTGTACTGTGGTTCCACAACTATAGGAAGTCATTGAGTTTAGACTCCCAAATTCTGGACTCCCAATTCTAGACTCCCAATTCTAGACTCCCAAATTCTAGACTCATTAGTGGAATTTATGCTTGGGAAAAGTGACGTCGGACCGGAGAACCCACTTTGTGCCTGTATAGACCTCCTCGGCCTCATGAGCCAAACAATCGTCTCCATGCTTATGCAATAGCGCCATACCCTTGGAAGGATGAATATTAAGCGGTTTCCCAAGCTCATGGAAAATCGTGCCCCCACCAGAAAACTCTTCCCCACCCGTTAAGTACACTAGGAGCGTCCAACGGGTTTGGCCCGAACTATGGTCGTCATGTGCCATGGGACACGTGACCAGCTCATCATAATGTTTCCCAAAATGGTGTCCCTTAGTGTACCGATAAATGCGTAGGTTAGGGTTGAGACTGCATGCATCTTTAAATGTATCTCTAGTCTCTTCACTATCTAGAAGCTGCAGAAGGTATAGCCAGAGGGCGTGTGCTGCACGAGGCGACTGCATAGAGACCCTGTCGTTGAACCGGGCAGCGTAGTATTTGCTTTTGATGAGTGGTGTGGTTTCAAGGGAAAGATTGCCGAATGCGGTAATAAGTTCCGTGCATAGCGAGCTAGAGAAGAAATGGTCGATTGTGATGATCTGGTCTTGTAGAACCACCTGTGGCTGCGGAACGAAATACTGTTTTTGGAGCGAAGATGCGAGGGCATAGTAATTTGGGGGGAACTCAAATGTCTCGGGACTTTTTGCCGTTTTAAGCTCACCTCTTTTTTTAGCCATCCTAGGGTTTCAGAAGTGTTTCAGTGTTTCAGTGTTTCAGTGTTTCAGTGTCTCAGGTGTGTTTCAAGCGTGTTTCAGAAATGCCTGGGTTCTAGTGATAGATTTAGTCTCCGTAATCACAGTTTCAGAAGTGTTTCAAGTGTGTTTCAAGAATGTTTCCTATGTGTTTCAGTGTTTCAGCAGCCGTTCAAGAGTGTTTCAATATCAGGTTCCAATGTTTCAGGTTCCAGAAATGTTTCAAGTGTGTTTCAATAGTTTTTAAATGAGTTCCACTGTTTTAGTGCCAGTGTCAGGAGTGTTTCAGGAGTGTTTCAATGTTTCAGCGGTGTTTCAATGTTTCAGGAGTGTTTCAACTTATTTTCACAATTACTTAAAATGAATTTCCCTATTTCAGTTCCCCTGTTTCAGTGCCAGTGCCAGTGTCAATTGCTCATGTTCATGCTTATCGCTGTGAGATACTTCAATATTCTGTGGTGTACGGGTGTAAACATCCATGGCGGATCCTTATATGATTACAGACCATACGAATGATTATAATTACTTATACATATGGGATATACAGATACTAAGATGCAGGTATAATTTAATATACTTAAACTCTTAAAGCATTTGATTCAAGTCGATTAAGTTGGTGTAAACAGTCCTACTTCTACTGTAAATACCTATACTCACTTAACTCTGTTTATATTCACTTAACTCTGTTTATAGTCACTTCTTCTCTACTTCTTACATTCCTCTATTTATATTCACTTCTGTTCCGTCGACTCCTACTTTACTTAATTACTAGCATTCAATTAGTGGTAAGTACACGACCACTGATTAAAGGGTACAAAGGCCAATTTTACTTGTGAAAATCAACTAAAGAAATTCTATCCAATCTAAATATCTAGTCTATGTAATAAAAAATCTATAGAATATAATACCGATTGTGTGTATAAGATTTTAGCTTGAGTCACGTGACCCACACTAAGCACACACAGAAATTTCTTAGAAACAAGCCTGGTTGCAAAGATTTTCTGGACCAATATTGAAATTGAAACAGCTGGCTATTCCACCAGATTAATAATCCATGATTACGTATGGTTCCTACGGAGTGCAAGCACTGATCCTGAATTCTATTGTGGCTGTGAGCCGTATGCATGACACTCCGGTCTCAAACCGGCTACTTCTTGGCCCTGGCTTTCTTGGCGGGCTTGGTGACCTTGTCTGCCTTTCTCTTTCCCTTTCCTTCCTTTTTCTCTTCTTCTTCTTCCTCTTCCTCTTCCTTTTCTTCTTCCTCTTCCTCTTTGTTCTCCTGCACATTGTCCATGCTATAGTCAAACCCCAACGTCTTCAAATGTTTAAGATGCAGCGCTCTTTCCAGCTCGTAAACCGCCTGCAACGCCTTCCAGTCCGCCAACGGCCTAGGTGCAGTCTCCTTCTTGTATTCGGCAGACCTCCAGTCATATTCCGTGAAGTTCTCTCTGTAGTTGGCTGGGAACAAGTTGGCTGGGGGCAGCTGCACAACCTCCACCTTCATCATCTTACCAAACAAAAGGTAATTGTTCATGGTCTCTGCAGCCACCTTAGCATTGGCCATTTTGGCGAATTCTACCCATCCGTGGTGCTTGGAGGCTCCACTGCGCCGGTCACGTGCCAACCGGACCTTCAAAATGTCGCCGAACTGGGAAAAGTACCGCCGCATTTCTTTTTCTTGGAACTGTTTGGGAAGTTGGCCAATGTAGATCACGGCTCTTTCTTTTGGCTTGAAAGCGGCCTCGGAATTGGTGGTTTTCTGGAGCTGCACTTTATGGCCCGAGGACTCGGTGGTAACCTCGGACGATGCCTCGGCTTCCGCCATTTTGATGCTTTCGTCGTCGGAAAAATCGTCATCGGAACTGGAGAAGTCGTCCGACACATTTTCGGGCTGTGTGGCCACACGCGAGTTGCGCTTGGCGACGCTGGTTGCTTGTTTGGCCATGGTGTGAAGAGTATTGGAATGAGAGAATCATCTCATCGAGAAAAACTGCGCGCTGTATGCAGGTGCATACTATTAACCCCAGCCCTTCCCAACCAAAACCCCCACCCCGACCATATTCTTGGAGAAAATTTGGACAGCCAGATGAAGAATAGAATTAGGTTTAGAATGGATTTGAAAATTGCTTGGGGGTTTAATGTTCCTGCATATAGCATATAGGCTTTTCAAACCACTCAACCATTGCACACAACCTAATTACCTCCATTGAACCAACCATAAAATCCTTCAAAGAGATCCATGAAGGGATGTAAATGAATACCGTTTTGGTGTTGGATAGGTTTAGTCGATTCCTACATATAAGCAGAACCTCCTAATGACTCCACCAACCATCACCTGACATTCTAAAAGCAGTAATAAAACACTCAAAGAAATCAATACACTCCAGCAATAAGGGAATGTGAAGAGCTTTGAAGAGATACATGGTCTCTTTTAAATGGACCTGCATATAAGACATTTCACCATCAATTCAACAGCCAAAGATTTACCCAGCCTCTGACAATAAAGAAACAAAAACCTGGAAACGATCCATCATTTAAAGTCATAGAACAAGAAAAAGTCTGCAACTGTTGAAGGATCCTCTGGCAATTAAAAGTGGCCTGCATATAGACACGGGTTTCCCATGACTTCAGTCTTGACGGAAAACCAACTGTGATATTCCCCTTGAATCAATAACTAGTTCAAAAAGCAATATCCATCAGCGGGACTATCACAAAAAAAAATTAGGGAGAATTTGCTGAAGAGAAAAATAAACAAAAGATCCTGCATATAAGCCAATTCTCCCAAACATTTCCACAATCATCCAAACGTCTTATGCACAATTCCACCCCCCCCTAACCCCCCCTTCAATCTTTGCTAGCACTTACCTAACCTCTAATTGTCTTCTTTAGTACCGGTTATTACCTGCAGGACCAAATCCTGGGTCAATTTCACCGGTAAACCCACCACGTTAAAGAAATCGCCGTGAATTTCTCGAAATAACATACTCCCAAGGCCCTGGTACTTAAACCCACCAGCAGCATCGTTCCCTTCACCACTACGGATGTACTGGAGCAAGGAATCGTCACTAAGTGCAGTATCAAACGTAAGTTCGGTGGTTTCACACTCCAGAACGTGTTTTTCCACTTTTCCTTCCATTACCTTGAAAACGTGAACCGCAGTTATCACCCTGACGACATTCAGCCTATAATTCAGGAGCATTTGCATCTGGAGGGAGTCGTTTTCCGGCTTTTCATAGATTTGGCCACCGCAAGACACCACGGTATCGGCCACCAACAATATAGAAGGCTTTTCGAGGAGTGGGATAATACTATGAGCCTTTAAACGGGCCGTTTGCGTGACATAGTCAATGTCCAGGCCAGATTTGGGGAGATCTTCGTCAAAAGTGGATTTGAGAACTCGAAATTTCGGGAGTCCAATATTGTGGGCGAGAATATCTTGTCGACGGGGTGAAGATGAGCCTAAAACAATATCGTAGTGCAGGAGTAGCTCATAGTCTGTAGATGTCCACATGGTGTGCAGTAGTATATGGAGAGCGTGAGCACGCACACCAGTACCCTCAGTATCTCTCCCAGTACTCTCAGTATCTCCACCAGTAGCTCTCTCAGTAGCTTCCCCAAGAGCTTCCCCAAGAGCTTCCCCAAGAGCTTCCCCAGGACTTCCACCTTCAACCCAAGTCCCAGACTAGTCTCCCAAACTACCAATACAGTCGATTTATTTTTCGTAGTTCAAGTACTGGAGAAATGGAATACATACGATGTACTAAATATAGTAGATATGATTTATATACAGTGTTTTTCAAAACTATTCAAACCAGCATGACAACGAACCAGCGTCTCTAGAGTTTTCAGCAAATGTAATGTCCTTTAAGCCAATAGCCTTTTAGATTATACTGGAGTAGGGAAGAGAGTAGTGTAGTCAGTAGTCAGTAGTGTAGTCAGTAGTGTAGTCAGTAGTGTGGTAGTAGTAGTCAGTAGTGTGGTAGTAGTAGTAGTAGTAGTAGTAGTAGTAGTAGTAGTAGTAATAGTAGTAGTAGTAGTAGTAGCAGTAGTAGTGTAGTAGTAATAGTAAAGAAGATGACAGAATGGTTCAAACCAAGAAGACATAATGGTTCAAACCAACTTTTATTAGAATTCAATATTCTGAAATCTTAAATCTGGTGGATTAAATCTGAAGGATTACCTCATATGGTACTACATTTGAGAGTCTTGCAGTATTAATCAAGGGTGAAAAATGGACGAAACTCAATTGAGTTCCTTTTTATCCTATATACAACAACTTGTAAGGGATGTAGGAAACTTTTTGAATTATTGGTTTGAAATAATTCGTTAGTGTGGTTTGAACCATTTTGTTAGTGTGGTTCGAACCATTTTGTCGCGCTGGTTTGAAGAGTTTGAAAAACACTCTACTTTCTAAAGGGTGTGCACCTTTCTTTTCTAGAATTATCAGTCATTGCTCATTTTCAATAAAAATAAATCTAGTACTGAATGCAGTACTGAATGTTATAAATTTTTCAACAGATGTTTTAGTATATAATATTATACAGGGATATGTAAATTGTACCTTACAAGACCAAAGTCCTAAGACGGGGCCGCAGCACTGCTGATAGTTACAGTGTTTTTCAAAAGTATTTAAACCAGCGCGACAACTATTCAAACCAGCATGACAAAACTATTCAAACCAGCATGACAAAATGGTTCAAGCCAAGAAGACAAAAAGTTTTGCACACCCCTAACAATTTGTTGTATACAGGATAACAATTAAACCAGTTCAGTTCCATCCGTTTTTCACCCTTGATTGATACTGCAAGACTTCTGTCCCAAATGTACCATATGAGGTAATCCTTCAGATTTAAGATTTCAGATTTCAGATTTCAGATTATTGAATTCTACAGTGTTTTTCAAAACTATTCAAACCAACGCGGCAAAATGTTTCGAACTACACTAGCAAAATTAAACAAACCAATAATTCAGAAAGTTTCGTACCCTTTCGCACAGTCTTTCAAACCAATTTTACAAAACTAATACACTTATTACACTACAGTAGTTCAAATAGACTTAAAGAGTAACCAGGACAAAACATTTGTAGATACGGGGGCCCGTGTAATTTTTCATATACTTATTTTCTTAGTAATAAAAATATGAATGATTACATAACAAATTGTTGTATACAGGATAACAATGAAACCAGTTCAGTTCCATCCGTTTTTCACCCTTGATTGATACTGCAAGACTTCTGTCCCAAATGTAGAACCATATGAGGCAGTCAGCCAGATATCAGATTTTAGAATATTGATTTCTAATAAAAGTTGGTGTGAAACATTACGCCATTTGGTTTGAACCATTTTGTCATGCTGGTTTGAATCGTTTTCCTGTTGTAATTTGTCATCTACTAACGCATAAACTGGAACGATTTCCTTTTAAGCTATACTCAACTCAACGTCGTCTCTTATTCTATAT
>NLAO01002287.1:0-12215 GCA_002370835.1 Metschnikowia continentalis | reverse complement strand
CAAGCCCTGTGGGCATACATGATGCAACTGAACCTAAGTGCAGGGCACTTAGGTGTATATACTGCATATGCACCTCATATCACAACAAAGGCTCACTCCAATATAAAAGGACAAGCTCCCCCTATTCTATAAAACCACCAAAATATATACACCACCAAATATATATACCACCAAATATATACACCACCAAAATGATATACACCACCAAATATATACACCACCAAATATATACACCACCAAAATGAGGACATACCAAAATGTCTCCCGACACCAGACCCACCAATATTAATTAGTGTAGAGGTACTGATGTCTACTGAGGACCTGGATTGATTTCTCAACAGTATATTGTACTGTATAGGAGTATGGCATATAGTAGTATGGTGGATTATAGTGTAGTAGTGAAGTGTAGTGTAGTAGTGTAGCGTAGGAGTATAGTGTAGTGTATAGGAGTACTGTAGTGTATAGTAATGTAGTAGTGTAGGTGGTAGTGTAGTGTAGTAGTGTAGCATAGGAATTCTCGGCCAAAAATCACCCCTACTTTCTGCTTGTACTTTGACTTGAACTTGATGTATTTCGTTCTTATCAATACAATTGACCTTACTATTGGCTATCTATTAGTACTTATGAGCATCATCGTATCAACACTAATACTAATACTCAGACTAAAAGTTTTGAATTAAGTGAATCACAGTCAAAGAATAAAATGTGTCAGAGAAATGTGTTAGAGAAATGTGTTAGAGAAATGTGTCAGAGAAACTATGATCAGAGAACGGAGTCAAAGAAATTATGATCAGAGAGAGAATGAAATGGAGATAAGGCACAATCATATGGAACTGGACACCATTGGACAATGAGTTAGTCTACTAGTAATGGGTTCAAATTGATTGGTAATAACAAAAAAAAAAAAAAAACATTGTCACCTGGGATATCCTCAGTCAATTGCTCATGATGTATCTCTACGGACATGACTTCAATGGTGATACCATTTGGGGTAAAGGTGACAACTATACCAGCCTTGATGATACTGGTCTCAATTCTAACAAAGACTCACTTTCAGCTATATCAACCAGAATCAAGAATCTCACCAGCTAACCAAGAATTTTAGCAGCTAACCAAGATCTCACCAGCTAGCCAAGAATCTCAGCACCTAACCAAGAATCTCACCAGCTAAAATGATCTAGTGATTAATTGTGAGTAGCTGATATAATTATTAGTATCTTACCAAGACCACTATGATATACTGTATGTAACTGAATGTTAATATTGATTGGTGACTACTCACTAATACCTAATTGATTACTTGGTTTGGTCCGCTCTTTATTGGGACTTTGATGGGTGTTGTAACTATAAAAAATGGTGTATACATTATGTTACACTAATTGTTATGTTCTTTATAACGTGATTAACCTAATCTTGTATTCGTTGCTGGTTCCTCAAGAGAGGAACCGGAGTGGCTTATATACTTTGAGAGAAACGTAGCACCGAAAAACTCTCCACCGAAAAACTCTTCACCAAAACACTCTTCACCAAAACACTCTTCACCAAAACACTCTCCACCAGAACAATGGCAAGGATTGTTCCAGAATAGCCGAAAGGACCATCATAGTACTTCATACAACGATGGTCATGACACGGCGTTTGCAAAGTCCATTGTAACAATCGGACTGATAGGCTTCATAATACCTTCATAGACAGGGCCCTGCCTATGACGGATCTAACAGTTAGTCAGNAGGCTTCATAATACCTTCATAGACAGGGCCCTGCCTATGACGGATCTAACAGTTAGTCAGTTATTAGTTATAGTCAGTAGAAAGTAAAGAGTCATAAGTAGTCAGTTAGTACTAAATTATTTAGTGTCAGCAGTCAGCAGTCAGTAGTCAGCAGTCAGTAGTCAGCAGTCAGTAGTCAGCAGTCAGTAGTCAGTAGTCAGTAGTATAGTAGTATAGTAGTAGAATAATAGAGTGGTACATTCTTTAGTATATTCATACTCATTAGAAACTATATTTATTGAGGCTTCCTCAGGAAGAGGATTCGGCCATACTTAAAAACTCTACAGGAGAGTAATCCGTAATAACGGTGAACTAAAACGGGTGTAGAATCGACAAACCAACAAACCGATGAACCGATGAACCGACAAACCGACAAACCAACAAACCGACTCAGAGATTAACTGGTCAAGTGGTCTCAATCCCCGATTGGTAGAGAACTACTCATACAAAATCTAACAGTAAATAATGTCTAGTAGTATAGTGGTGGTAAGGTAATCAGATATAGTCGAGTAGTAATATAAGGTTTAATAGTATAGCAGAGTGGTTGTTATTATTTACTCTAATACATTTATGTCTAACTAAATTTTTGTTCGTTGATGGTTTCTCAAGAGAGGAACCGGAGCAGCTTATATAACTTTGAGAGAAACGTGGCACCGAAAAACTCTCCACCAGAACAATGGTAGCCATCATTTTACGAAGTACTATTATGGCCTGGCCATTGTAACAACCGGACTGAGAAGCTTCATAATACCTTCATAGTCAGGGCCTTGCCTCTGGTGGATCTAACAGTAACTGGTATATTAGATTCTGGTATAGTACTGCTATAGTACTGCTATAGTACTGCTATAGTACTGCTATAGTACTGCTATAGTACTGCTATAGTACTGCTATAGTAAACTGGAAGCACTCTACTATTAAAATATGTATTTTTAACTCATGTATTGAGTTGACCATTATACTGATGTATTTCACTATTAATAGACTCAGACTAAACGATAGTATATAGTATATAGTGCTTTGTTGATATGTTAGTCTAGTATGCACTATAGTAGACTGGCATTATTGTACCACGGAGTTGAAATTAGAACTCATTTATACGTGTAGTCTGAATCTACTGTAATTCCTCGTCAGTCTCGTTTCATTATAGTAGTATAGTAGTGAGTAGTGCAGTGTATAGGGTAGTGTAGTGTATAGTGTAGTGTATAGGGTAGGGTAGTGTAGTGTGTAGTGTATAGGGTAGGGTAGTGTAGTGTGTAGTGTGTAGTGTAGTGTGTAGGGTAGTGTAGTGTATAGGGTAGTGTATAGGGTAGTGTATAGGGTAGTGTATAGGGTAGTGTAGTATATAGTGGATAGTGGACCTAACAGAAGAATGGTATAGTATATCGTGAATAGTATAGTGTATCATGGGTAGTGTAGTGTGTAGTATAGTGTGTGTTGTAGTTTGTAATAGGTATAATGTATAGTGATTAGTTTTATAGCGGTGTATAGTGCTATAGTAACTGGTATAGTCGTGGTATAGAAGTGGTATTGTTATGTTCTTTATAGCGTGTCTTAACCTAATCTTGTATTCGTTGATGGCTCCTCAAGGAGAGGAACCGGAGTGGCTTATATAGTTTGAGAGAAAGGTGGCACCGAAAAGCTCTCCACCAGAACAATGGTAGCCATCATTGTACAAGGTACTATGATGGCCTGGCCATTGTAAAAACCAGACTGAGAGGCTTCATAATACCTTCATACCCAGGGCCCTGTCTATGGCGGATCTAACATAAACATAAATACAGCTTAGACAGAAATACAGCTTAGACAGAAATACAGCTTAAACAGAAATACAGCTTAAACAGAAATACAGCTTAAACAGAAATACAGCTTAAACAGAAATACAGCTTAAACAGAAATACAGCTTACACAGAAATACAGCTTAAACAGAAATACAGCTTACACAGAAATACAGCTTAAACAGAAATACAGCTTACACAGAAATACAGCTTAAACAGAAATACAGCTTACACAGAAATACAGCTTAAACAGAAATAGAGCTTAAACAGAAATACAGCTTAAACAGAAATACAGCTTAAACAGAAATACAGCTTAAACAGAAATACAGCTTAAACAGAAATACATGTGGTTGTAGAAAGTATAGACCATATACTGTATTAAATGGATCAGCTTCGAAGTCCTGATACATAAGCTATTCCTGTGATTTTGAGATATGGTTAATGAGTGATGTTTCTGGATTTGATTATTAAGGTTATGATGGACTAGATACCAAGATTGATTATTGATGTATTGACATAATAATTATAGAATCAAGAATCTTCAGCTTGATGAGATTTATAGAAGATGCTGAAAATGATAGTGCGGAAAGTTCTACACTAAACGAGACTTCACATATTGGAATGTCTATACCTAGCTCTAATAAGACGGGGTATAAAATACTCGATTTTGACACTTGTAACTCTAAACTATCAAACTCTAAACTATCAAACTCTAAACTATCAAACTCTAAACTATCAAACTCTAAACTATCAAACTCTAAACTATCAAACTCTAATCAGCTAGGCTGGCTCTCAAGAGCTCTTGGTCACCAGTTTGCAAGTACGACAATGCTTTCCCGTCCAAATTAAAATCAACTGATCTTTTGACGAGTTCATGGTCATTACTGCTCAACCAGTTACCACCTGTCATTCTCCCGTTGACTAGGCGACGCCGTTTTCAAATACTTAAATAGCTCAGATTTCTCCTTCTAAGTAATCATCAACAAAAAAAATATACTAAACAGAGTACCTGATGTAGTAGAGGAAGATGTAAAATTGTCAGTTTCCATTGAAATATTGGTGGGTCTGGTCTTTGGGGACATCTTGGTGGATCTGGTCTTTGGAGACATCTTGGTATGCCCCAGACAGATGATATTTGATTGAGTTACTTAAAATATGGATATGGTCCAGACTCCCTTATATATGTGGGAGGTCTACCTTCACGGCACCAGGCGGCGCCGAATTCCAATAGTCTAAAGACTTCCATCGCCTAACCAAGAGGCAAAAAGTTAATATGAGATATTCCATTTTAAACCCATTAAAAATATCCTTTGAATACTAACTGACCGCGTGAATTCCTACGAAGATAACTGCCATTCAGAATACCTACCTTACAATTCCAGAGCTCCGGTTAGTAAAATGGTTCTTGAAAGGGGTCCATTATTTGGCAAGCTGTTAGAAGCTTAGACTCGTTGAGAATACAGGCTAAATTTCTATTTGATAGGGTTAATTCTGGAGGAGACTATGACTTTATTGAGGTATGATCATGACTTTTTTGAGGTATTATCATGACTTTTTTGAGCTATGATCATGACTTTGAGCTATTATCATGACTTTTTTGAGCTGTGATCATGACTTTATTGAGGTATTATCATGACTTTGATGTATGATCATTATTTAACCTAATGCCTCACAACACTATGACACACATTCAAGTTCCTGGGAACCATTTCCACATAGAAGGAAGAAAATCCAAGTTGGTGGTCATTCAGCTGAAAATCTTTAAGCATGAGGTGGAAAAGACCTTTCCCAACCTTCTGTACTTCATCCTAGTGCTCAGTACCTTTGGGAAAAAGTACAACTGAAACCAATTTGCTCGTGTAAAGGCAAATTCTTATGAACAAAGGAATTTGAGGCAATTGAGGAATTTGAGGAATTTGAGGCACTTGAGGCATTTGAGGAATTTGAGGCACTTGAGGCATTTGAGGAATTTGAGGAACTTGAAGCACTTGAAGCACTTGAGGCACTTGAGGCACTTGAGGCACTTTTGTTGGAATCGAATGGTGACTACCCTAAGTTGGACTTGATTGTGTACTCTTTGAATGACATGCTCACCAACTTCTACGACGAGTTTAGTCAATATTGAGTCACCGATAGAAATTGAATGTTGAGATATTTAGTGAGGTGACATTGAGGTATATTTGATGTTTTGATGATCTTTCTGGATGCAGAAGTGGTTGTGTTCTAGTTTCTTAGTGTGTCTTGTGTCATTATTGTGACTTACTGTTTCTTGTCATCATTGTGTCATTGTGAGGCTTTCCATGGATACTTACACATATAGAGTGTAAATAGTAGACCATGTAGACTGGAGTACTACACAGTAGTATTCAGTATGGATGATAAAAGTAGCAAAGACATTAAAGACACCACTTGTCATTGCATTCATGGTAATAGACATCAATGAGTACTCAAGTTGTTTATTATCCAGATTGATACTCAATTGATCATATGCTCGGTTGAAACATGTAGCCACGTGACCATGGTTCTCGTGTACAACCCAACATTAGTCAGTTTCTAACAACTAACCATATCATTGTATCAGTGAATTTGATGAATCTTTATAGATCTGTCTCTTTTGAGATGTGAGACAATCAAAGTATCACCATGTTGACGTCATCAATGAACCATTTAATGTGCTCAAATTGTAACACACACATTGGTCCTAAAGATCATCATCTCAATCACTCACTATGATTATGAATTCTTAGTCCAATTTCTAGTCTGATGTCTAGTCCAGTTTCTAGTCTGATGTCTAGTCAGTGTCTAGTCTGATGTCTAGTCTGATGTCTAGTCTGATGTCTAGTCTGATGTCTAGTCTGATGGCTAGTCAGTGTCTAGTCCACCGCCTAGTCTCTATTAGTCTAGAATAGACTATAACAATCTCCACATGGAATAAGGGTATCCTGCATCCTTGCGCAAGTAGATGCTCAACAATAAACTGTAGCCACAGTAGAGCGCACCCGCAGCCATTAGGACTGCCACCGATTTATGTTTCTGGGTGCGGATCACGCTGGTTTCGGAAATGGTGTAGTTGCCAAGATAAAGTAAGAACACGAGGTTGGCCACCAAATACCCGTACACCAGCCCCACCACAAGCATCTCCACTCCAAACTGGTAGTGTGTCCCCCCACTAATATAAATGGACTCGCCCTTTTCACTGAGCCCAATGAACGGAACGCCCTGGATCTTCGAGTACAGCAGTCCGCCAAGAAGAATAAGCACGAATCCAATGACTACAACAAGGTAAATCCGCGCCTTGCTGAAAAAGCCGGTTATGAGCGCAGGGCCCCGTTTCTTCACCATCAAAATAACCGAAAACGTCGCCACAAACGTACCCACAAATTTAAGCAGGGCATTTTCCTGGTGAATCGTCACTCGTTTCTGGAGCATCTTGGCAAGCCAATCGGCCATTTGAAAAACTTGTTGGTCCATCGTGGTGTCTGGAAGTTTGAACTCGGCGTGTGGCTGCCAGAGAATATCCAAGTTTTCAAAAATCACATCGCCATATTCATCAACTTTTTTTGCTTTTGAACTGCCATGTTTCTCGGTGACTTTCGAGGGAGGAATCAACCAAATTTGTGGAACCTCCTTGAACTGCATATCGTTGAACAACTGTGCATTTGTCCGGTCCACCACATCGATTTCCGAAAAGAAGAGCAAATCGGAAAACGGGTAATTGGCAAACCACACCTGTGCCATTTTTCGGAGCACCTCTTTCAACCGTACACACCCACCGCAATTGTGTTTTTCGTCCGTGGACGTGACCACTATAAGTGTAAAGTGGTCTCTATTGTAGTGGCTGATGGCAGATAAGTCGGAGCCCGAAATGGGGATTACCCGATCGGGGAAACTGTAGGTGAGTTGTACCAAGTTATCCAGCACCTCTTTGGCGGGAAGACTGGCGGCCCATGCTATGGACACGAGTGTAAATAGAAGCACACTGAGCTTCATGGTGTTGTGTTAAGAGTAGAGTGCTCGCGGATCTGATATACCGGCTTTGGTTTGTGTGCAGGAAACGTCTAGTTTTTTGGACTATACACTATCGGAATCCACGGCAAAATCCTCCTTTTCGTCCTTGTTGATCACCAAAAACCCAAGCGTCACGATTATGGCACCCGTCAAGTACCAAAAATTCACGTGAAATCCCTTGAAAACCCAGTCTCCAAGCATGGCCAACGGAATCGTCAACGATAGCCCCACCGTCACGGTCAATGGGCTCGTCAAAAGCACGGCTTTGCACCAGCAGAAATCGCTGATGAAGGTGATAAAAGCATTCACCGATAGAAGCAGGATCACGTGCGCCTGGGATGGCAAAGCGAACTTTTCAAGCCCCATAAAGTGTAGTGCTATTAAAAAGGGCCAGAAAAACACAAAGCAGTAGAGCCCCACGAATCCAAAAAATAAGTGGGTATCCAAAATACGCTCCCTATTCAGATCTGGGCTCGAGATCTTGTGCTTCAAGAGAATCGTGTATGCACCATATATCAAGGCCCCCAACAAAGCCAAGGCATTACCCCCCAAAGCCATTAGCGGGGTTCTTTTTTCCGGCATGGGTTCGGAAACAGCATCAATTTTAGTAACAATTAAAACTCCACCAAAAGAAAGGAGAATGCCAAACACTTTATTGGTGTTGATCTTCTCAATGCTGTATAAGTAGCCAAATATTAGCGTAAAGAACGATGATGTCGACAGCAAAATGGTCTGTGATGCCACACTTGTATACGACAACGACGAGTTGGTGACCAAGTTCGCCAGGAACCAGAGCACTATGAATTTAAGCGCTAGGAGAATGGTTTCATATACACCCACGATTTCATCGTCGTTTTCCTCCAAGTTTTGACGCAATTCCGGGAGGTTTTCAATGCTCACATCCCTAGAAGAGCCGTATTCTTGCATAGATCGAGAATCCAGGGGATCGCCCGATAATCGGGAGTATTTCAGCGAATAGTAATCAGCCCGGATCAAGTCCATGAATTTGCGCACGCTAAGCCTCTTGTAGCGCATATAAGGAATAAGGTAAAAGACAAAGCACGAAGTATTGATATACGTGATGAAAAACGGCTTGCGGTAGATATTGGTCTCGAACAAGTCGTTGACCAAAAACGAGCTCAGCACCCAGAAGATGATCACTGCAGATAAGTTGACGAGCCCCAAGACCCACCGCTGCGAAGACGAGAGCTGGCTCTCGGGTAGGAAGAACAGCAGGAAAAACTCCACCACCGACCTCTGGAGTTTGTGGAGCATTGGATGTGGGTGTGGGTGCTGATTACCTAAGGTGAAGCTTTCTTGAGATAGCGCGGTCTGGTCTAACGGCACGTGACTGCCGCTTCCTGTTGAACTTGCGGGACACCTGGATCTCATGATCACGTGCTTGATGTCACGTGAGAATTTTTTCCCAAGTTCACGTATCCTACCGGAACGTGAATAGAGGAGCATGCAAGTGTTATACTTAACACTTGATTCATGTGCAGATGAGAACATTTCTAACATTAGGAGGAAATTGTCCCTAGGAGGAAATTGTCCCTAGGAGGAAATTGCCGCTAGGAGGATTATTTAAACCAACCTGCATATTGACTGATATGCAGGCCAATATGGCTTAGCTCATAAGAAGGGGCAATCCACGTCATTGAGACAGGCACAATTGCAGGTGCAAAGCATTAAGCGTTAACACCTGAGTTTCTCACTAATACAGTACCTCACTAATGCACAATACAGTTAAACAGTAATACTATACCAATACTGTTATACTCCGGTTTACGTCAGGTACTCTAGTTACTATGTTTTTTTGCCGACGATTCCTGCGAGGATTCCTGCGAGGGAAGAATCTGAGGTACTTAAATACTTTTAGAGGAGGGCGTGCGACTTAGTACGAGAACAATAGCGATGAACGCCGTCCCAACATCGTACAATGTTGGGCCACAGCGTCTTGAAGTGACTATTGTTAGGATTAGACAGTGTAGGCTCAAAATACTGAAATAGGCAGGGTACTACCTATGGTGGATTTAACAAATACAGTAATACCAATATCAATACTAATACCAATATCAATACCAATACCAATACCAATATCAATACTAATACCAATACCAATATCAATACCAATACCAATACCAATACCAATACCAATACAGTACTAGTGTTGGGAGGTGATGGGTCTATAGCTAGTATACTAAAAATCTGTAGCTATTCATTAGCCCTATCACTCTAGCATCACACCTAGTATTATTTATAGAAGTAGTATTATTTATAGAAGTAGTATTTTTTATAGAAGTAGTATTATTTATAGAAGTAGTATTATTTATAGATGTCAAGTTAATTAGCCATAGAAAAACCATACTTATGAGCGTATCCCGGTAGAACTGTGTGACATAGGGTAGCATGCCTCCAGCTCATATAATGATGATTACAGCTTGCGAATGTTCTGCAGAGTGTTGAGACGAACTGATAAACGTTTGCAACCACTAACTGGTGACTTGAATTTTGAAATGTTGAGGGGGTGCTGCAAACTTTGAGTGAATTTTTGGTGATACCTGGGAATCTCTGGCATTTGAGGAACTGATGAGGGAGTTTCCGAATAGACCTATTGGATTTTTGACTGGTGTTTTTCATCTATGTATATTAGAAGTGAGCGTAGTATGCTTTTATTTATCTCCATAGTCTCTATTTCTCTATTAGGTCCTTGTTCCGGTATAGTACTATGCATAAGTCTCTATTCGTTTATAATTAGTCTCTTTTAGTCTTCAAACTACCCATTAAGTCAATGACTGTAATTTGTCCTCCTTACCATTCTCCTCCGTTCAAGTATAAACTAAGGGTCGTGCGGTACTCATAACTAATTTAATGAAAGGGGTGATTTATGGGATTGGATGTTGCGGAAAAGTAAAAGAAAGAGTACTTACGCGAGAGAAGTCCCTGTGTAAGATTTCAATTGGCAAGATCAAGATATTTGGTTGAAGAGCAATGTCTTTAGTGTCTGGACACTCGTGTTGGATATGCAAGATGCGCTAACTAGTGTGGACAGGCAAGATGTTACATGCAGTACACGACATTTGCATGAAGCCCAGCATTACAATCGGATCTTGTCGTCAGGAGGAATCAGGTTTGCCCTAGAGACGACGTATTAAGAAGACCGGTGNCTTGTCGTCAGGAGGAATCAGGTTTGCCCTAGAGACGACGTATTAAGAAGACCGGTGCAGGAAGAAGGATTCCAGGATGGAAAAGTATATATAGAGGGGAGTCCGCTCTTGGTTGAACGGCATCATCATTGACCAGAATACTACAGACCATCTAGTATACATTAGTAACTCATCTCAACACTTCAAAGGGAAACAATTATGACTACCACTGCCCCATATCTCTTGGAGTTATTAGCCAATAACGATGTAACTGTGCCTGACTATGACACCGTCATCGTTAATTCCCAACAACTCGGACTTGAAGTGTGAGCTTGACTTCAGATCCGACCTCCAGTGGAATTCGCAACTCATAGTGCCGATCTCAGAATAAAAGTTCATATTTCATTCAATTTTAGCATCTAATCCAATAACTTTATCCAGGTCTGATTGTTCTCCCTCAAATTTGGCACAGTTTTTTTCGAGTCCCTTTTGCTCGAGATTAGGGTGCGGATTTAGCTCCTCTTTATCAACAGAAACTAAGAGAGAAATACTAAGACAGAAAATTATTGTGGTATTACTGAAAACTAAGTTGATATAGAAATTTTTCAACCTATGTTTTAATATATATTAATATACAGGGATATGTAAGTTGTACCTTACAAGACCAAAGTGCAAGAATTGTCAAGATGGGTGAAAACTCTTCATTCACTACCAACCTGCACATAGTTCTATATATATCCACGAAGTACAGTGTTTTTCAAAATTATTCAAACCAGCGTGACAAAATGTTTCAAACCAGTGCGACAAAATGATTCGAACTAGCGCGACAGAATGATTCGAACCAAGAAGACAAAACTATTCAAACTAAGAAGACAAAATGGTTCAAACCAAATGGCGTATTGTTTCACACCAATTTTTATTAGAATTCAATATCCTGAAATCTTAAATCTGAAATCTGAAATCTGAAATCTGGATGATTGCCTCCTATATACTACATTTGGGACAGAAGTCTTGCAATATCAATCAAGGGTGAAAAACGGACGGAACTGAACTGGTTTCCTTGTGATCCTGTATACAACAACCTGTTAGGGGTGTACGAAACTTTTTGAATTATTGGTTTATTTAATTTTGCTAGTATGGCTTGAATCGTTTTGCTGCGCTGGTTTGAAACATTTTGTCACGCTGGTTTGAATAATTTTGAAAAACACTGTACCTTAGGTCCGTACATGCTAAGTACTCGTTGACACTCTCATACAAATTAATAATTATAAAAAATTAACGTTTAATTTAAAAAAGGGTATTATTTCTTTTAATGAAAGAAAATCTTTAATTTTAAATAAATATCATAAAAGTGTTAGATTCTGGTTACGTCCAGTACTCTGTGTTGTGTGATTTATATGTTTTTTGGTTGATGTTTCCTCAAAGAGGAACTGTTAGTTTTCAGACATATATTTATTCACTGTAGTTTGGGTCCAGTCCACCCCATCACTTGACCTTACGGAAGAACTGACTTCTCT
>NLAO01002286.1:0-21767 GCA_002370835.1 Metschnikowia continentalis | reverse complement strand
ACTATACACTATACACTATACTATACACTATACACTATACTATACACTATACACTATACTATACACTATACACTATACTATACACTATAATATACTCAATGTTAGATCCGCCATAGACAGGGCCCTGCCTATGAAGNCTATACACTATACACTATACTATACACTATACACTATACTATACACTATACACTATACTATACACTATAATATACTCAATGTTAGATCCGCCATAGACAGGGCCCTGCCTATGAAGGTATTATGAAGCCTCTCAGTCCAATTGTTACAATGGTGATACGGCGTTTGGCCATCTATGCACGAAGTGCTCCGATGGCTCCTTTCGAATATTCCAGAACAATCCTTACCATTGTTCTGGTAGAGAATTTTTTGGTTCCACGTTTCTCTCAAAGGTATATAAGCCACTCCGATTCCTCTCTTTGAGGAACGATCAACGAATATAAGAAGTTAGGCATAGATGTATTAAAGAACATAACATCTATACTCTATAGTCTATGGTCTATGCTATATGGTCTATGCTATATGGTCTATGCTATATGGTCTATAGTCTATACTCTATAATATTTAGTCTATAATCTTTAGTCTATAATCTATAACCTATGCTCTATAGTCTATAGTCTATGGTCTATGGTCTATAGTATATACTCTATGCTCTATACTCTATATTCTATAATCTTTAGTCTATACTCTTAGTCTATACTCTTAGTCTATGATCTATATTCTATAATCTTTAGTCTTGTTACACCTACCATGGGTAGACACACTACCCATAGAGGTATCTTCGAGCCTACGAACGCCAGTGACTCATCCAGGGCACCTTAACCCGTGACTTGGTCTCATCGATTCACCTTACCTCGTGACATGGCGTTTAACTGCCCTGCTTCACTTGGTATTCACTTGGTATTCACTTGGTATTCACTGGCTAGCTACATAAACTACTCGGATTCCCACTTATTGGGAATCCATCAACGAATGAACATAACTCCCAGTATTAGACGTATTCAAGAATCTAACAAGTCTATACTCTATAGTCTATGCTCTATAGTCTATGCTCTATAGTCAATGATATATGGTCTATAGTCTATAATCTATAGTGTATAATCTATGGTCTATAGTCAATGATATATGGTCTATAATCTATGGTCTATAATCTATGGTCTATAATCTATGCTCTATAGTCTATGATACAGTGTTTTTCAAAACTATTCGAACCAATGCGGCAAAACGATTCAAACCACTTTAGCAAAATTAAACAAACCAAAAATTCAAAAAGGTTCGTACTCCTTCGCACAGTCTTTCAAACCAAATGGCGTAATGTTTCACAGCAACTTTTATTCGAATTCAATATTCTGAAATCTTAAATTTGGACGATTATCTCTTATGTACTACATTTGGGACAAAAGTCTTGCAGTATTAATCAAGGGTAAAAAACGGGGGGAACTGAACTCTGTTTCCTTGACATCCTGTATACAACAACTTGTTAGGGGTGTAAGAAACTTTTTTGAATAATTGGTTTGAATCATCAGCTCTTGGTTTTGGTTAGATACTGCATTGATATTTAATGGCGAAGGTTGAGGGGACCGAATTGAAGAGTAGTTTGAAGAGTTGTATTCCGAGCTGAATTTTTGGAGCTCAATTTTATAGTGGATCTGACATCCACTACACTACAGTACTACACTATAGTACAATATACTACACTACACTATAGTACTACACTATAGTACACTACACTACACTATAGTACTACACTATAGTACAATATACTACACTACACTACAGTACTACAATATACTACACTATAGTACTACACTATACTACACTATACTACACTACACTATACTACACTACACTATACTACACTATAGTACACTACACTATACTACACTATACTACACTACACTATACTACACTATCTGTCTTCTTGGTTCGAAACATTTTGCTGCGCTGGTGTGAATAGTTTTGAAAAACACTGTATATGGTCTATAATCTATGCTCTATAGTCTATACTCTATAGTCTATAATCTATAATCTATACTCTATAGTCTATAATCTATAATCTATACTCTATGCTCTATAATCTATAGTCTATGCTCTATTGTCTATACTCTATGCTCTATAATCTATGCTCTATAATCTATACTCTATAATCTATACTCTATAATCTATACTCTATATTCTATGCTCTATAATCTATACTCTATAATCTATACTCTATAATCTATAATCTATGGTCTATGCTCTATGATCTATAATCTTTAGTCTATGCTCTATAGTCTATAGTCTATGAAATATGATCTATGCTCTATGCTATGGTATAATCTATGCTCTATGGTCTATGCTCTATGGTCTATAATCTATAATCTATGCTCTATAGTCTATAGTCTATGCTCTATAATCTTTAGTCTATAATCTTTAGTCTATAACCTATGCTCTATAATCTATGCTCTGTAGTAAATGGGCATTTTCAAAGCTCTTCTTCGGTCTTGGCCACTTCAGCACCTATAAACACTCCTCCAGCTTCTTGGTACTCGTTGATAAGTTTGGAGATGGGTCTCGTACCGAAGTCCACGCGAATATTGTTTGCTCTGCCTTTCTCCAACTTGATTTGGGCTCTCTCTTCACGTGTTCCCATACCAATGAAGAAAGTATCACCCTTGAATTGGTGTGTTTTGTTGTTCGTCAACAACTTGTGATCCAAGAACAATTGTGCAGTTCCCAAACAAGAGCATCCAAACAAGAGCATAAACCAGTAGTTTTCGGTCTCATCTGGGATGAAGATACCCTCCAAATCAATATATACTATAGAATATAGTCTATACTCTATAATCTTTAGTCTATCTTTGTAGTAAATGGTCTATACTTACTCTATGGTCTATGGTCTATAATCTATAGTTTGAACTTGCTATAGTATAGTCTATTTCTATGATCTCTACTGACTCTACTGACTCTACTGACTGTACTGACTGTACTGACTGTACTGACTCTACTGACTGTACTGACTCTACTGACTCTACTGACTGTACTGACTGTACTGACTGTACTGACTGTACTGACTGTACTGACTGTACTGACTCTACTGACTCTACTGACTCTACTGACTCTACTGACTGTACTGACTGTACTGACTCTACTGACTCTACTGACTCTACTGACTCTACTGACTCTACTGACTCTACTGACTCTACTGACTCTACTGACTCTTCGAAAGGACCATCATAGTGCTTCATACAACGATGGTAGTGACACGGAGTTTGCAATAGCCATTGTAACAACCGGACTGAGAGGCTTCATAATACCTTCCTACCTATGGCGGATCTAACATATAGTGTATAGTGTAGTATATAGTGTAGTGTAGTATATAGTGTAGTGTAGTATATAGTGTAGTATATAGTGTAGTGTAGTATATAGTGTAGTATATAGTGTAGTGGAGTACTTAATAAATGGTAGTAGTAGTGGCTGGTAACTGAGTATTCTGTTCTTAAACCATTGAGAGTAATACTAAACCTCGTTCAGAGGATTACTGGCCCCTTTAAAACTGGCGGACATCGATTCTGAGGCATTTACCTTATATCGTTTTCAGTTGTTTTTTTTTTTTTAAATCCATACATACTTAAATGAGTAATAAACAGTCCTTTCGCCTCTACTACTACACTGACGGCTGCCACGAAGCATTCTTACTCCTACAAGAATCATCAATCTACCTTTTCCTTTCCACCACTCACTCCAGCGACCTCACTTGACTTCTCCACACAACCTGCAGATCATCGGCGAATTAACATACAAAACACACAAAACAGAGTACTGGACGTAACCAGAATCTAACATGGAGGTCACACCCGGTGTATAGTGTAGTGTAGATAGCACTTCAATGGAAATTATCTTAGCCATGATAGTTACTAATTCTTGGCAGTTATGATCATACACTACCATTTCTGTTAGATCCGCCATAGGCAGGACCCTGCCTATGAAGGTATTATGAAGCCTCTCAGTCCGATTGTTACAATGGTGATACGGCGTTTGGCCATCTATGCACGAAGTGCTGTGGTGGTCCTTTCGAATATTCCAGAACAATCCTTACCATTGTTCTGGTGGAGAGTTTTCCGGTAACACGTTTCTCTCAAAGTTATATAAGCCACCTCGGTTCCTCTCTTGAGGAACCATCAACGAATATAAGAAGCTAGGCATTAATGTATTAAAGAACATAACAATTTCTGTATGACGATACCATGTCACTGTATAGAAGATCTGGTGTACTGTATAACTGGTATAACTGGTATAACTGGTATAACTGGTATAACTGGTATAACTGGTATATCTCGTATATCTCGTATATCTGGTATAACTGGTACATTTGGTATAGTGTATCTGGAGTCAGTATGCAGTAGTTCTAGTCCTCGTAATAACTGACCAGTCCCAAGTTATGACTCAAATCAAGAGCAATAAAATGAATCAATGTATGGCTCAATGTATGACTCAATGTATGAATGAATGAGTGACTCAATGGATGACTGAATGAGTGACTGTTTTGAGTTCGAATGGAAAGGAGTTCAGGGCTCAGTGTATAGTGTAGTGTAGTGTATAGTGTAGTATATAGTGTAGTGCTATGGTACTCACTGATCCACAAACCTTACTGTCAAATCACTCCTCAAGGCTTCCGTGGACATGTATTGGGTAGTGAGTCTAACATTCGAAACTTTCAGGTAATCCTTGATAATCAATTTGCCAGGGCTCATAACCTGTAGATTAGATAAGGCTTCTTCCGTAACTATACAGTGTTTTTCAAAACTATTCAAACCAGCATGACGAAACGATTCAAACCAGCTCAACAAAATGTTTCATACCCCTTTGCATAGTCTTTCAAACCAAATGGATAAGTTGTTGTATGCAGGATAATAAGGAAACCAGTTCAGTTCTGTCCGTTTTTCACCCTTGATTGGTACTTGATCCTTGATTTGTACTGCAAGACTTTTGTCCCAAATGTAATACCATATGAGGAAATCGTCCAGATTTAAGATTTTAGAATATTGAATTCTAATGAAAGTTGGTGTGAAACATTATGCCATTTGGTTTGAACCATTCTGTCTTCTTGGTTCGAAACATTCTGTCTTCTTGGTTTGAACCATTTTGTCGCACTGGTCTGAATAGTTTTGTCGCGTTGGTTTGAATAATTTTGAAAAACACTGTAGTTGCGGCACCAGGTGGACCATAGATTAATCATGATGTGATGACCAGTGGACAGTTACTGAGGGGCACTGTCCTCATAGTCTCGTCAGGTATGTAAACACTTGGGTTTTTGCTTCAGGAGTGTTTACTTCAAGAGTGTTTACTTCAAGACTGTTTACTTCAAGAGAAGAGGAAAAGGTACTGACTCTACTGACTCTACTGACTCCACTGTCTGTACTACCACTATATACAGATGCAGGTGGCGTAATTGAAAGGGTCCTTCCTCAGGTCAGAAAAATAGTCAGAGAAATAGTCAAAAAATAGTCAGAGAAATAGTCAAAAAATAGTCAGAAAAATAGTCAAAAAAATATATAAAAAAAATACATTAGAGATATGGGTCAAAAAATAGGTTAGAAAAATTAATTGTTCCTGCACACAACTCACCATTACGGTCTGTATCTGTCATGATAAGACGCACACCGCAACTCCATATCATACTCCATATTCCATACTCACCGCATGACACACTCTTTCTCAGGCCAGAACCTGACCAGCCCCATCTATGACCCAATCCGAGGTGGCAATGGGTATCGTGCTGGGGCCCGTATTGCCCGTGTGCAGATCCTTATAGCACTGTTCCTTGGAGTGTCGGCCTTTACTCTCTTTTGTATGCTCCGGAAAAAATACCCTCGGATCTACGTGGCCAACTTTAATCTCCAGAATGAAAATTATATCCATAGCTTGAGCCGGCGGAACTTGCCCCGCTTACCCCGCTCGCTTTTTGCATGGATTCCTACGGTTTACCGTATCACTGAGGACCAGGTGCTTGAACATGCAGGACTTGATGCTGTGGTGTTCCTTGGTTTCTTTAAAATGGCCATCAAGGCCTTGTCTGTGTGTGTACTTTTTGCCTTTACGGTGATTTCGCCGGTCCGCTATTGGTATACGGGAAGAGTGGATTATCCGGACCCGGACCCGGACCCGGAATCGGATGCTTATATGCAGGCACCCTCTTCCCAGTCCAACCTATTCTCCAATTTCAGCCCTCTTTCTTCCCATAACGAGTACCAGCTGTTTATATGGATGTACACGGTGTTCACATATGTCTTTACGTTTGTGGTGTTGTTTTTTCTATGGAGGCAGACCACCAAGTTTATTGCCATGAGACAACATTACTTGGGGAAACAGGCTTCGATTACCGACCGCACCATCAAGATCCTGGGCATTCCACCGGTGCTCCGCGAGGACGAGACTCTTCGCCGCCATATAAACTCCTTGGGCGTGGGTGACGTAGCGGATGTGTGCATAGTGAAGGAATGGAATGTGCTTAACTCACTCTTCCAGACCCGGGGAAAGGTGCTCCACCAGCTCGAGACGTACTGGGTGCAGTACTTCAAGGAAAATTCCATCTCTGACCTTACGGACTTGTCCAACCTGCGGTTTAATGGAACTTTGGGTGACATTTTAGGTCTCCAAAAGAGTGCAAATGGTGAAAATATTGGAACTAATCATTCCGATACTGCAGATAGACTGTCTTCTCCTGCAGAGCACTCCACACATACATCGGGCAATTCAAATGGTCGGTATTTTGATGAACCGGGCACCAATGAACCAGGCACCATTGAACCGAGCACCATTGAATCTGTTACACGTGACCTGGAATCGGGGTCGCCACGTGACTCCATAATTGACCAGATTTCCGGCCATTTGGACGATTTAGCCCATTCAGACTCGCCAGTGCCCATTCTCCCCGGAGAACGCAAAAGACCCCATTTCCGGAAAGGCCTTTTTGGACTCTGGGGCCCCGAGGTCGATGCCATTGACTACTACAACTCGCAGCTCGAAACAATCGACAAGGAGATCCGGAGATACCGCCAAAAAGAGTTTCCTCCGAGCTCCACAGCTTTCGTCACCATGAAGTCCGTGGCCCAGGCCCAGATGCTAGCACAGGCTGTTCTTGACCCCAAAATCAATCATCTCATCACCAGCTTGGCCCCCTCACCCCATGACATCATTTGGGAAAACCTCTGTTTGACCCGAAAAGAGAGAAACACTCGCATAATATTGGTGATGGTGTTCATTGGGCTTGTTTCGGTGCTTTTGGTGTTTCCTGTGCGTTTTTTGTCCAATTTCCTTAACATCAAGTCAATCTCCAAGATCTCCCCCCAATTGGCCCGGTTTTTGAAGACTCATAAATGGGCAGAGAACCTTATAACAGGTATCTTGCCTCCATATGTGTTCACCATCTTCAACATAGTGATGCCGTACTTCTATATTTGGATCACCAAACGCCAGGGCTATACATCCAGAGGAGATGAAGAACTCTCAGCCATCTCCAAGAACTTCTTCTATACCTTTGTCAACTTGTTCTTGGTGTTCACGCTCTTTGGAACGGCCATTCTCACCGATACTGCCCAGTTGGCGTATCAGTTGGCGGACTCGCTCCAGAAACTCAGTTTGTTCTATGTGGACTTGATAATCCTCCAAGGAATCGGCATTTTCCCTTATAAATTGCTTCTTTTGGGCAACCTCATCAAGTACCCCATCAAAAACTTCTTCTGGTGCAAGACTCCCCGCAATTACCTTGACTTGTACAAGCCTCCGGTGTTCAATTTCGGGTTGCAACTCCCCCAGCCCATTCTTATCTTGATTATCATCGTCACCTACTCAGTGATCTCCACCAAGATCTTGACTGCAGGCCTAGTGTACTTCATCATTGGTTACTTTGTCTTCAAGTACCAGCTCTTATATGCATGCGTGCACCCACCACACAATACGGGGAAGATCTGGCCGTTGATCGTCCGGAGAGTCATGATGGGCTTGCTTATTTTCCATACCATGATGTTTGGAACCCTTGCATCCGAGAAGGCATATGCATGTGCATCTTTCATCATCCCATTGCCCATGTTCACCATATACCTTTTTTGGTATTACCATAAGAATTACATTCCACTTTCGAACTTCATTGCCTTGAGGGCTATTGAATCGAACCATCTTCCTTATTATGATGAAGAGACAACGGGAGAAGATGGCCGCTCCTGTACATTGGACGAGCGCAGAGAGCTAAACCAGACTTATGAGTACCCTAACTTGGTGTGTGACATTGAAGGGCCCTTGATAGCCGTGGACTATAAAGAGGCGTTGTATATTGAGCCGGATGGAACCACCATCAAAAAACCTGTGCCCAGTTTCCAATAACCAGAATCAGAACATCTTTGGGTTCAGAATCAGAATATCTTTGGTTTGAGAATCAGAACATCTTTGGGTTCAGAATCAGAATATCTTTGGTTTGAGAATCAGAACATCTTTGGGTTCAGAATGCAAGTTCAAATACCCGGGCGATTCTCATCACTGACATCCGACACTCTTCCGTAAACAAACTCACCAGTGAGTGGCTGGAAGAAAGCTGCCCCACAAGAAGACAGACTACCATTTGTTGGGTCAAAAGCAGAACGACATTGGAGGCCAACACGACTGCACATATGGACCCATAGGAATGATGGGTTATCACCCTTAGAGCTTCAATGGTATTGAACATACCGAGAATACTCACCACGGTATTGGCAATGGTGGCATTTTCATAGGGCCAGATGAGCATGATGATAGGAAGCGACTTGACAGCTAGAGACATGAGGATGGTCACGATAAGCACACACCGGTGATAGCTCTGGTTCCATTCCAACGGTAGGTTCGAGTTGCGCACCGCTCCCCATTGCAAGACCTGGGTGAAGAGACTCACCAACACTATACAAAACGTGACTTTCCGAATACACTGCTGGAGAATGAAGAAGCCGTACTGCCAGAGAGGCGGGGCTTGGAGAACTTGGCTGATCAACAGCGTGTTCCATGTGCTTTTTTCCTCATATGCCCATTCTAGGTACACTTCAAAGAGGATGGAGAGCACAAAGTACCGGCGGAGATTACTGTACCGGGCCGAAAAAGGGACAGTACTTTTGTTGGCAGAAGAGTCTTCCGTCTTTTTGACATCCTTGAAGATCTCTTCCTCGACGATATTGTAAGCAGCATGGCGATACGCCTGGGGCTTCAATAAGAGCACGTCCAAAAAGAGAATCACCTTGTCGTACTCAATATACTTGTCGACGACATTGTTGCATGTCCTGCACATAGTCAACTGGATGTACTTGCTTTTGAAATCCGAATAGAGACACTGGACATCCGGGTTGGAACACTCAATGCAGATCATGGTGTATGATAAGGTCGCACCTGACGATGATGATAATGATGATGATGGTGATAATGAAGATGCGTACGTGGTGTTATATGCAGGACGCCGGTATATTTCCAAAACACTACCCCACTTTATTTCTCCCCACACACCAGATTAGAGGTTCTCAAAACCATAATCTCCTCTCAATACTTTGAAGAACCTATCTGGGTTTTAAAAGGGGCAAACTAATTTTTTTTGGGGAGGATGAAGCGACCTAAGTCAATAGGTCGGAACTGGATATAAGCCCCGGATATTGCATATAAGCCCTTGTTTACTGCATATAATCCCCGGAATTGACCACCCATTCCGGCCCCCAAATAATTCCCACTCTATGAACTTCAACTAATAAACTTCTAATACTTAAGCATGATTATAAAGATGTAAGGCTTTTGAAAAACTACCTCTTCTTTAAAATAGGAAATTTTTGTTCTTATATGCAGGATATACCAAAGTCTACTTATTATTTAAAGTAAACTTCAGCAGCATCAGAAACTACCATAGAGAATTGTGCAATTCCATATTATTATAATAATATTAATAACTCGATCTAGATGATAGAGGCTTGTTCTGGTATGGAACATGCCTCCGTATTCTTCCACTGATGATTCTTTATTCAAGGCCTTTGGATCCTGAGCTAAAGGTGAGCCTTTAACTTTATTCTTCAGCCCCTTAGAGCAGGTTTTTCATTAGCTCATAGCTCCATGTGAGTAAACCAACTTAACATGAACATCATGATACATCTTCATCTCATCTTCACTTCAATCTTATCATCGCTTATTTCATTTATCTCCATATGAGTTTTATTCTTCAAGAATCCATAGGTGAATAACTATGATGAGTAGAAGTCCAGAAACCCATGAATTTTCATAGTTTGTTTCATAGATTGTTGGTGGATCAAGAAGATGGATCAAGACAGATCAAGATGAGTCAAGGTCTTGGTCCTAAATGTTGGCCCTGTTGTTGGCCGTGTTGTTGGCTTTGTTGCTGATCCTATTGCTGATCCTGTTGCTGATCCTGTTGCTGATCCTATTGTTGGCCCTGTAGCTTTTTGGTGACTTAACAGATTTCATCTGGTGGGGCTACTTCAGGTACCAAGCCGATTTTAAATGCTGGGCCCATGAAAGCTGTTTCCACTTGAGGACTTAAATCGGCGAAAAATGCCTTCAACGACTCCGTAAGCGGAATTTGAGAGGCCTGGCCAAAAGTCCCGCTAGACTGTTGGTTAGACGGACTTGTGCTTTGTCCAAAAGGAGTCTGTCCGAACGGAGTCGTGTTCTTCCCAAATACACTGGTATTTTGTCCAAATGAACTAGTCTGTCCAGAACTATTTTGCCCAAACGGTTGGCTTTGGGTGGGTGCAGTATTTTGACCAAATGGCTTGGCAGTTCCGGTTGCAGCTCTCGTTGCATTTCCAAATCCGGATGTACTAAAACCTCCCAAACCGGAAGTTCCAAAGCCAGATGTCCCAAAGCCAGATGTTCCAAATCCAGATGTTCCTGCTGTTTCGGATGATGTTGCGGGTGCTGTTGCGGAAGGTGTGTTTCCAGCAGAAGTCTTTCCGAAAGGATTATTTCCAAAGGCAGATGCTGCTCCTGCAGAAAGTGTAGCCCCGAAAGCAGATGTAGCTCCTGCAGAATTTGGGGTTCCGAAAGCAGATGCTGTTCCAGTAGAATTAGTTGCTGTATTCGTTCCTGCATTTGTTCCTGCATTTGTTCCTGTCGAGCTGGTTGCAGCCAAATTTCCGAATGCACTCTTTACTGGCTCTGTTCCGGTAGCCTGGCCAGTGGCTGTATTGGATGCACTCTGGCCAAAGGCACTTTGCGGCGTCAGCCCGAAACTGGTGCTTCCAAATCCAGTGTTCCCAAATGCAGACGAGGTTCCAGACCCGGTCGAGGTTTGGCCAAATCCAGTCTTGCCAAATCCACTTGCTGATGCATTTGATCCAAATCCACTTGCCTGTTCAGACCCGGTCTTTGCCTGCCCGAATCCACTTGCTGTTCCTGCCTGTCCGAACCCACTCGATCCGAATCCGCTAGTCTGGCCCGAACTGATATTTGCTTGTCCAAATCCACTCGTCTGGCCTGAACTAATATTTGCTTGTCCAAATGCAGAGTTTTGTTGACCAGAAGCTGTAGAAGATGTACCAAAAGCGGAGCCTGTGGTTGTGGAGGATCCAAGGCTTGTTGATCCGAACCCAGTGTTTCCAAATCCGGAATTGGAGGCTATTTCAGAACCATTGCCAGTATTGGCCGCCCCAAAGCCTGAACTTCCAAAGCCAACGGTTCCGAATCCGGACGTTCCTCCTGCGTTTGCCGTACTTCCAAATCCAGTGCTTCCGAAACCACTGGATGTTCCTGTCTGAGAGCTTCCGAAAGGATTAGATGTTCCTGTTTGAGAAGTTGTAAAGGGATTAGCTTTTCCTGTTTGGGAACTTCCAAAAGCTCCTGAATTTCCGAAAGCTCCTGATCCTCCGAATGCTCCACTTTGTGAGCTTCCGAAAGAATTGCTGAATCCTCCAGATGTAAACCCACCGGTACTTTTTCTTAAATCAGCCACACTTTCTTCGAAAGTCTTCTTGATGAACGGCTTCAAATTTGCAGGATTGGATATTCCCACCTGCTGGTACCTGGCAGCCAAGGCCCGGTTCTTCTCCACCTCAGAGATACAGTACTCCATGTCCCGCTTGCGCAACTCTAGGTTCTGGGTGTACTGATCCACCGAGTTGTTGGCCACGGCCTCCATGTACTGAAAGCGGAGTTCCTCAGGAGAAATGTCTCTTCCCTCGATTATGCTGTTGACAGGAAAAGACGCTAGACCGTATGCAGTAAAGGCGGGGCTCGGCCTTAGATTCTTGTACTCCTTGAGATCATCTTGGATCTGTGCCGATAGTGTTTCCGGGTTTGCATTGACAAAGGCGGTCGTCAGAGAAATGGCGTTTTGGGTATTCTGGGAGTTGTTGTTGGTAGTGTTGGAATCAATGTGCGCAAAGCGACACTGAGAGCCCATTCGACACAGGCCCTTGGCGTAGAATTTGCAGGGCTGTTTCATAGCAAGTAGACTGGTATTCGTCCAAACCGGATGGTGTTTCGTCGCTTGTATGTAGAGAAGATGAGCGCGCCTGGTGCACGGGTGCAGAGCCCGCCAATTTGCACCCATTCAAACAGAAGGAAGGTTTGATCAGAATGAATTGACTTCATGGAATTTGGCTACCACCACGTGACTTTTCTGGTTGCTTTCGAAAAATGCCTCCTTATATAATGGCAACAATTGCTGGATCACGCCTTGTCGGTTGATTTCTCCGCGGGATATTTTCTGGAGGAAGTTCTCAAGCGCCCTGCGCAAGAATGGTTTCAGTAAAGAAACCCTGTCCAAGAGAATGGCATCAAAGGCTTGGATTAGCGAAATTCCCAAGGATGTGGGAATGAAGATCTCGGACTTGCCCGATTTCTGCCGCACAATGTAATTTCTCAGAAGAATCTTGTCGATGTGTTCAGCAATTGTGGCGTCTGTTCCGATCCCGTTGGCATCCATAAGCGCAATAAGTTCCGTTTCCGTCATGTAATTAGGTGGTGACGTTTTTCCTTGCTTGACTTTTGCGCTATGGATTTTAATTGCATCTCCCATCCGAAACTCGGGCAACCGGGCCGATGATTTCCAATCTGCGTAGGTGTAAATTTCCAAGAAATTGCGCTCCGTCACTTGAAGTCCACTTGCAGTGAACGTTTCCCCTAGCCAAGAAACTTCCACCTTGGTTTGTAGCCCGCGTGCATCTTCTGAGCAGCATGCCAAAAACCGCCGTACAACAAACTCGTACACTTTCTTCTGATCTGCACTTAGCAGCTCCATCGTGGTAAATTTCACGGGGTAAATGGGCGGATGCGCCTTATCGTCATGTTTTCCGCCACGTGGCTTGTTCATGGCCCCATTTAAAAGTCCTCGGGCATAGTTACCCCAAACACTGCTGCCTGTTTGTTTTTCCACATACAGACGCAAGTCCATATTGCCAGGAAAGGTATCGGTTTCCGTACGAGGGTAGGAAATAAAACCGGAAGTGTAAAGCGATTCGGCCGCATCTAGTGCTTGTTTTGCTGACATTCGGAAAAATTTGGAACAGCACTTTTGGAGCTCCACAGTAGTCAAGGGTAGCGGTTTCCAGTGGCTGGTGGGTTTGGTGGTCATGTGACTCACGGTAGCAGCATCTGGGCTCCTCATTAGCTGTAGATAGATAAGTGATACCACGGCTTTATCGAAAAGATGGCCCCGTTTCCAAGAGAGAGATACAGGTTTTTCTGTTTCATGTGCCACGCTGACGTCGATGTACCAAAACGGCTCCAGCGTGAAGTTCCGGACTCGGACGTATCGGTCAACCACGAAACTCAAAGTTGGAAATTGACACGTGCCGTAAGAAACGACGTCTTTTTCACCAATCAAGCTCTTGGATTTGAAAAGATTGGTGAGAAAACGCGTGAATGCTAATCCCACGCGGAGGTCAAACTCTTTTCGGCACTCCACTGCTTCCACTAGTTTCATATCGAGCCTCTGAGGGTTTTGGGTGGCCTGTATAATATGTGCTGGTTCCAAATGGGAGAACTGCGCCCGCCATGTGTTCTCGTAGGTAAGCCGGGGGTTCTTCTTCTGGGCTATATGCATGATTTCCCAGCCAATATGCTCTCCTTCTCGATCACAATCGGTCCAGATCATGAGCTTTTGTGCATTCCTGGCCTCTCGTTCGATGTTCTCGTGAATTTTGGCCAGGCGTTTGTCCTTTTCTTGGGCCACTTTTGTCAAGAGTGGGGCATCAAATAGCCGTCCGGGGAAACACTTTCCCCATGCGTACTCGGGCCCAAAATCTGTGGCCAAGATGTGACCCGAGACTGCAGTCATGGTAACCTGGCACACTCCAAGCCCAGGGAAACTGTAGGAGAAGTCGTAGTTTTTGACGTATTTCCAGGGCAGATCTCGAGGCCTCACGTTGCCGCCCGAGAGAATGTGTGCCACTTCTTTGGCAATGGAGTTTTTCTCTGCCACACAGAGAATCCTCATGAGATGATTGACTTGGGTTGGAGATGATTGGTGTGTGATGCTTTTATATTGTAAGGAGCGTGTCGTATGGTATATAGGAAATGAGTTGGTACTGCAGATAACTATCTTTTAAACGTCCCCGGGATCTGATAACCAAGATACCCAAAGCAGGACTCAAAAATGCAGACAACAAAATTTTTAGTCCCTAGAAGATTTAGTATTTTTTGACTCTCTATATAAGACTGCTTTATACTGTCCTTTGAAATGTTAGTAATATATGACTTTTTACATAAGTCCATTGGTCGTAAATCATGAGTTGTTGCATTAATGTTTCAAAAGAAAAATGAACAATGAAGGCTAGGGTAAAGGCATAAGAAGAAGTGAAAAGAGATATAAAAAAGTGTATGAAAAAAGCTGGGGCAGGCGCTCCTTTTATACCTGGTTTTGTGTTTGTGGCTGCAAATCTGAAACACACCCCGCACCGCAAGCGTCAGCAATATAAAAGGACCAGTTCCCCCCAACTTTGAGGCTTCCTTTTTTATCTGAATACTTCTATTTCTCTTATTCCCAATACACTTAAATTTGTATTATCAAGACCAAGACGATCTCGTGTCCACTCCAGATGAATTACCCCAGGTATAGGTCCATGATGATATTATCATGATCCAAAGTTATTGATGATTTTGTTCCATCCATGATTGTATTAATGAATAGCTGCTACTCCATACTTATTTCTACTATTTCTGATTATGCTTACTCCATGGTTATGGATACTTGATTGGTTTAGGGGATTCGGAGTCATGGATAAGAGCACTTTTGGTGAAAGTGTTTACCCATTTCAAGGCTCTAGTTTTATTGAATAACCTAAACCTATTATTTACAGATTACCATCAAAGAGAGTTTTGTCTTATGGGCAAAAGTCGTGTTGTGAACGACTCCTACCTCGGATCAGCTGTGGATGCGAAACACGCGTACACCAGGCAAACCCATTGCCCAAGAAAAAACGAAAAAAGGCATTGGAACTAAAAATAGACAGCATGGCCCCAAATAATTATTTAAAGGGGTATAAGGATGTTCGGTGTACGGGTGTTTCTCGAGGCATTAGGTTGACCCCAGATTGTGCTATGCAGGACATCTCATCCAAACCCATCGCCACAGTTAACACCTAAACATAACCGACGTCGTAACTCCATGAAAAACGTCGAGCAGAGAATAGAAGCGCTTCTTGCGTGGATGGGTCATTCGAGTACAGCCTCGGACTCGAATTCCCAAATTGTTTCTGGAAAACTCATCGTCAAAGACAACCAAGTATCGGGACGTGGGTTGTACGCCAAAGAAGACATAAAGCCCGGAGAAAAGCTTATTAATATTCCTCGTTCATTTCTCCTCAATCACACTACAGTTTTGAAGCATATTTCAAAGCATATTACGTCGAATGGCTCAAAGAATCTTTCAAAAGACCCCAATACAGCTGTTTCTGGAGACTTCATTGATACATTTTACAGTGGACTTCAGCTTGAGAGTATTGAGCGACTCTCATCTTTTCAACTCATATCCATGTATTTGGTCCTTGAAAGTGTACGAAAGAATTCATTCTGGGCTCCATTCATAGCCATGCTTCCCGATTTAGAAGAGTTATCAGGCGCTCCAGTTGTGGCCAAAGTCTTGAACATAGATTCACCAATCTGGTCTTTTTTGCCCAGATCTGCTCGAAAGCACTCCGAAAAAGTGTTGGCACGGTACGAGAAGGATTATGAAGTTGTGTGCAAGATATGGAAAGCCCATGGGATTTGGCTGAAATTGTCCGAATCCATTGATCTCGACCGCCGCTTTCTCTGGGCTTGGATGTGTATCAATTCCCGTTGCTTATACATGGAGATCCCAGGAAAAGAAAGCGCAGATAACTTCACCATGGCACCATACGTGGATTTCCTAAATCACACGAGCCATGAAGAGTGTGGCATCAAAATCGATGCTGCTGGTTTCCATGTCTATACTACTACTGAGTATGAAGCCAACAACGAGTTGTTTTTCTCATACGGGCCTCATTCCAATGAGTTTCTTCTCTGTGAATATGGCTTCGTTTTACCCCAAAATAAGTGGAACTATATTGACGTTTCCGATTTAATCAGCCCGCTCCTCCGCCCAGCGCACGTGCAATACTTGAAAAACAGGGCGTATCATGGCGATTATACGGTGAACAAGGACGGAATGTCGTTTCGGACGGAAATCGCCTTGGCCACGATGCAGGAACCGGATCCTGAGTCTTCCAAAAGGCTCAATGATTTCATCGATGGAATCTCCGAGGGACGTGAGTATACAAGGGCATCAAACCGGTTATTGAGTCGGATTTTGCAGAAAATCCTTGGCGATTGCATTTCCAAGTTGAGCAGGCCGAATACTGAGCCTGGCTTCGAAAGCGTCCGCCAATTGTACAAGGACATGAAAGAGATTTGTGAAGCGGTGCTTCCAAACTGTCAAAACGACGAAGAAAAATTGAAAATTGGAGATTATAGCAATTGACGACTATAACAATTGTTCTTGAGCCCTACCTATGCCTAATTTGTTCTTCACTAGAGAAACCATGAGATTATTGGTTGCAGTGGGAAGGTTATGCTTGCGGCCCAAATAGGAAATGAAGCCGTTGATGGAGTCGATTTCCGTACGGTTCATGCGCCGTATATCTTCTCTCATGGAAGAGCTATTTTTAGCCGTGCTTTGGCACACCGATAGCACCGATGAGAGGATTCTGTCCGGGGCCAAAACCGTGCCTGCCTCAGGAACAGACCCCAACACTGCATACTCCTGTCGAAGGCAAGCCACACCCTCCAGAATGATCTTCTGCATTGTTCGGCTGACTCCGTTTCCGTAGAGAAGTTCTCCGTTCAAACAGTCATAGATGGCCGAAAGCGGATTGATGCAGGAGTTGATGAGAAGTTTCTCCATTTCTTTAAGGAGGAATTCGTTATGTGGGATGTACTGAGCATCTAGGGCGGGCCGGTCCAAAAAGGCCTGGACCAATGCGTTTTGCTGGCCGTCTTCACCATTGCGGGCAGTATCTTGAGGTGCATTGGGCAACTTGGAGATCAACATCTGGCCGAGGCCCACGTGATGAACCGTACTGACGTTGGCCTTGTATGCACCATGTGTGCTGATGGCCTTATAGATGTTGGGCATTTTATATGGATTGGGCCAGAAGCTCTGCTGGAGTTTGGGGATGATGCCCATCCCGTTTTGCACAAACAAAATGTTCGTTTCCGGCGAGATAGCCCGGAGATAACGGGCTAAAGCCTTTTCTGTGGAATAGTTCTTGGTGGCCACCACTAAATTTTCTATTCTTTCTACATCATGGGCCCGAGACGTGGCTTCAATCGGAATGCTTGTGGATACTTTATCAGTGCCATCGGGACGGGAAAGCGTCACAGCAGCTCCGCTGTTGGTATAGGCATCGAGTGCATTTTTGGACTTGAAGATGAGGTTGGGCACGAGCCTCAGGCCCTGCGCCAACTCATGCGCCACAAGTGACCCCATGGCTCCGGGTCCAAGAATATGAACCGACATAGTTGAGGGGTAGAAATGTCAATGGGAGAGGGTAGCTTGAAAGATGGCTTGTGTGGCTTGAGATGGTAATGGAGATGGGCCAGGCGCGCGTCACGTGCCGCTCTCCACATCATCCTCCTCCTTCCATTATCTGTTTTCGTTTCATCGTTTCTTGACTGTCTGTTCATCGTTGTTTCATCTTTATCTGATTGACTCATCGTTGTTTAATTGGCACATCGTTTTTCTTGGCTGTTTGCTCATTGCTGTTTATTGGCTCATCCTTTTTCTTAAATGCTCGTGGTTGGACTTACTGGAGGTATTGCGGCGGGAAAGCTGACGGTGTCAAGTTACTTTTCCCAACAAAACATCCCCATCATAGATGCAGATCTCATTGCCAGACAAGTTGTGGAACCCGGGACACCAGCCTACCGAGCCGTGGTCAAGGCGTTCAGCGATGTGCAGGATCTTGTGAACCAAGACGGTTCGTTGAATCGGGCTATTTTGGGCAAGGCCGTTTTCGGTAACTCCGAGCGACTCGCCACACTCAACAAAATTGTCCATGGCGCCGTTAAAAAGGAGATCGGACGCCAGGTGTTGTGGTGTTATTTGAAGGGAAATGCCATGGCCATTTTGGACGTGCCGCTTTTGTTCGAGTCCGGACTCAATTACATCTGCGGCCTTACATTGACGGTTTCGACGGATGGGAAACTACAGAGAAAACGGCTTTTGGAAAGGAACCCAGAGCTCTCGGAAGAAGACGCCGATAAGCGCATTGCCAGCCAGCTCTCCATGGCAGAGCGTGACAAGAGGGCCGACCGCGTTATTACCAATAATGGCGATTTGTCGGACCTACATGCACTGTTGGCTCTGCTTTTGGCGGAGATCCGGCCAGCCAAAATGTGGACCATCCTCGACCTTTTTCCGCCGTTCGGGATCTTGAATGCACTACTCACAATGGTCATCCGAGGCATCAAGTACCGGGCCATCCCAAAACCTCGAAAGGGTGATTAGTGGGTATAGTGATTCTACTAGATGATCGACATGAGAAGCACCAGATGATATGGATATAACAGCTGGCGTGTGTCTTGATCAATGGATCTAGAATGTTGGGAAGTTTGATACTTCTGGTACTTGAAACCTTTAATGGCTCCAAGAATGAAATTTTATTTATATGGACTGCCAAGAGGGACTGTCTGACAAGGGACTGTCTGATAAGGGACTGTTTGACAAGGTTGACAGGGAACTGTCTGATAAGGGACTGTCTAAAACGTGGCTTTCGAGTGGTTTTTTTGACAAGTGGCTTTCTTGAAAAGTGAACGTCTTGGAATGAGATTGCCTGACATGGTACTGTCTCGATAAGTGACTGCTTTTGACAACTGAGTATCTCGAAATGGAACTGCCTCGGGTGAAAGGGACGTACACTAAGAAAGCCACTCTTTTAAGGAGTACTGGCATGTTGAATTCAGCACTCAAATTAACTTAGAAGATAGACATAATGATTAATCATTTATTGTAAGTTGGTACCACCTAGTATAATACTTGAAGTAGTCTGAGTAGAGTTGCGAAAGAATAAATGGCTGCGAACACCCGTACACCACTTTAGCTGGAGAAAAAGAGGTCAAAAGTAAGGAGTTCAACACCAAATCTCCAATTTTACAGGTAATCAAATTCTAATTATTCCATTATATTTTTCAAAACATTCGGATTCGATCAGTATAGGTTTTTCAAAAAAATATGCATTTTTGGATTTTTGCATTCAGTTCATATTATTTCCAGTACAGCCCTTTCCTCAGATATAAGAAAAAAAACCAAAAACTATTCTAGGTATCCAATTCAAAAATATTATGGAACCATATATAACGGCATCTTTTTCAAAGAGATTTTTTATTTTATTTAGTTCTATAGTAATTTTCTACACATCAGAAAGACGTACAAGCTACTGAAATATGCAGGACCTCTCTACAGATAGATATACAAGCATAGTTCTCAGGAGGAGAATTGGTTATATCATAGTAAATAGAAGTACTAGTACTAATGATGAATATCATGAAAAGTATAGTAATTAGAAATCTCAGGTACACAGAAATAATGTAGTTCATAAAAGAGCTCAATGATCTGTGATATGATATCTAGTACACTATGTTAGATCCACCATAGGCAGGGCCTTGCCTATGAAGGTATTATGAAGCCTCTCAGTCCGGTTGTTACAATGGACATTGCAAACGCCGTGTCACAACCACCATTGTATGAAGTACTATGAAGTACTATGATGGTCCTTTCAAATATTCCAGAAACAATACTTCCATTGTTCTGGTGGAGAGTTTTTCAGTTCCACGTTTCTCTCAAAGGTATATAAGCCACTCCGATTCCTCTTTTTGAGAAACCATCAACGAATATAAGAAGTTAGGCATAGATGTATTAAAGAACATAACACATTATAATGAATAGTAATTCTTCTAGAAATACTAACACTAACACTAACCCTAACACTAATTGTAATTCTAATTCTAATTCTAATTCTAACACCAATTGTTACATTCTTATTGTGAAGTTAATTACTAAGTCATCTTTATTTGTGGATGACTCCTCAAAAGGAGGAATTGGGCTGCTTTTTTAGTGTTTTCAATAGAAGAGAAGGTTGAGTAGAAGACTGAGTAGAAGACTGAGTAGAAGGTTGAGTAGAAGGCCGCATACAATGGTCATTGTTAGTATCAGGCAGAAAGGATTCATAACACCTCAATAGGTAGAGCCTTACATATGGTGGATCTAACACGTAGCTAGTGCTCTACCTATTTCAGTATTTTAAGCCTACGCTGTCTAATCCTAACAATGGCCATTCAACTGTGCCACACCTCCACCATCATTGTACAACCAAAAGGAAATGTGATAAACTCGAGGTAACAGGATGAAATGTGGAGAGTTTTCCCCCTTTGCACCTAGCAACACCAGATTCCTCTTTCTGGGGAATCATCAACAAAAAAACATAGTAAACAGAGTACCTGACGTAACAACAAGAATCTAGCACTACAGTGGATCTAACACTACTTCTAACACTACTTCTAACACTAACACTAATTCTAATACTAACACTAATTCTAACACTAACACTACTTCTAACACTAACACTAATTCTAATTCTAACACTAATTCTAACACTAATTCCAACACTAATTCTAACACTAATTCTAGTACTAACACGAAAAGTAATTGTTAGATTCTTGTTGTAACGTTTAGTACTAAGTTATCTATATTCGTTGATGATTCCCCGATAGGAGGAATCTGAGTTGCATATATACAGTGATTTTCAAAAATATTTAAACCTGCGCGACAAAACTATTCAATTCAAGAAGACAGAATGGTTCAAACCAAATGTCGTAATGTTTCACACCAATTTTTATTAGAATTCAATATTATGAAATCTTAAATCTGAAGGATTATCTCTTATGTACTACAATTGGAAGTCTTGCAGTACCAATGAAGGGTGAAAAACGGACGGAACCGAGCTGGTTTCATTGATATTCTGTATACAACAACTTGTTAAGGGTGTACAAAACTTTTTGAATTATTGGTTTGTTTAATTTTGCTAATGTGGTTTGAATCGTTTTGCCGCGTTGGTTTGAAACATTTTGTCTTGTTCGAAACATTTTGCCGCGCTGGTTTGAATAGTTTTGAAAAACACTGTAACTATTTAAGAGAAGGGGCGCGCTGTAATTGTTATGTTCTTTAATACATTAGTGCCTAGCTTCTTATATTCGTTGATGGTTCCTCAAGAGAGGAACCGAGGTGGCTTATATAACTT
>NLAO01002284.1:0-63330 GCA_002370835.1 Metschnikowia continentalis | reverse complement strand
AGTCTTCACTAAGTCTTCACTAAGTCTTCACTAAGTCTTCACTAAGTCTTCACTAAGTCTTCACTAAGTCTTCACTAAGTCTTCACTAAGTCTTCACTGGGCTTCCACTTATCTGGTTCTTAGCCGAGTATTTGACGACCTCAGTCAACTTTGCCGAGAATCAACAACCTCAACACGTCAAATTTCCAAGTACTCTATCCGACTCGGTTACATCTCCAAGTACTCTATCCAACTCTAGCATCTCTGTAGCTTACCAAGTATTATTTGAACTTGACTGCTTGTTAGGCGACTTGTGAGGGGTATTCTTGACGACTATTAGACGACTTTTGAAGGGTATCTTTGACGACCCTTAGCCGGGTACTTGAGAACTGGTATTGAGTACTGGTATTGGGCATTGGCTTTGGGCACTAGCTTTGGGCACTAGGTATTGGCTTTGGCTTTGATTATTGGTATTGGTATTGAGTATTTGAGTATTTGAGTATTGACGAGTACTGACGAGTATGAAGGGTACCTCTTCCAGGTTTCTAGTCAAACTCTTCATTTTCAAATAACTCTATACGACTATCCCTTAGATCCTTAGTTTCTCACTTGAGTATCTTTTAGTCAGTTTCTAGTCCAATTTCTTTCGAGCATCTTGAGCTTCTCGAGTGCTTGACTGTATCCCTTAGTCAATTTCTGTTGAAGAGGTCCTATCTCCCAAGTAATTCTCCCGACTCCCAGTATTTTCCAAATCCCGTGTCACCGTTGTACTTGATTATTAAATGCCTCCAATTAGTCCTTCACTTTGTGTAAAAAATTTCACCAATGAACAAGCTCATAGAGGCTTCATGATCTCATCATAGAGCATACGCTTCAACTCGCTAATAGACAATTCATCCTTGCGGCGGTCAAAGTCGAAAAAATCCTCGGGAATCGGCTCACACATGGGCTCGTCGTTGGGGTCGTGATAGAGCTGGAGGTATGGGTGCTGCAACGCCATATCCACGGTGATACGCTTGGCCGGGTTGAATGCAAGAAGCTGCTCCAAAAGATCGAGCGCCAAGGGGTTAATGTTGGGAATGGCACCAAACAACTCCGTAAATGGAATCTTCTTGCAGAACGGAAGCAGCCGGATGTACTCACGAGCCCGCTTCAGCTTGATGTTGTAGTAGTCCTCAGAGTTGGGCGTGCCAAGGACCTCCATGATGAGCCACAACTGGTTGTGGTAGTCCCGGCCAGGGAAGAGCGGCCGCCCACTCAACATTTCCGCCAAAATGCACCCTGTGCTCCACACATCGATGGCTGTGGTATACTCCTGGAACGTAAGCATGATTTCTGGCGCACGGTACCAGCGAGTGGCCACATACTCGGTCATAAAGCCGAAATTGTCCTCGGACGAAGCCACGGACCGCGCCAAGCCAAAGTCACAGATCTTCAAGTCACAGTTGGCATTGAGCAAAAGGTTCAGCGGCTTCAAGTCCCGGTGGAGCACGTTGGCAGAGTGCAATGCCTTCAACGCCCGCAAGGTTTGATAAATAAAGTATTGGATATGGTCATCGGTAAGTTTCTGCGTGCGGATGACCTTGTGGAGGTCGGTTTCCATGAGTTCCTGGATCAAGTAAATCTCGTTGAAGGTTTCGTAGGAAGTTGGCCGCTGCAACGCCAAGATGCTGATGATGTTTTCGTGGTTGAAGTTTTTGAGGAGCTTCAATTCTCGGAGGGTCCGTAAGCAAAGCATCAGCCGCTCGAACGGCTCGATCTTCTTGATGGCCACTTTTTGCTGGGTGGGCTTGTGGATGGCCAGACACACCACTCCATATGCTCCTTGGCCCACCACTTCGATCACCTGGTAATGATCCGACACATTGAAGGCAATGGACTTTTGGTTATTTAGAAGATGCGGCGATTGGCCGTTAGCAGCGTAGGTCTCAGGCCCGGGGCCTTGTTGCATCATGAAAATGGGTTGCTATAAGGGCGAATGCGCGGGTCACACGGCTGATTGATGTTAGACGAGGTAGAACTTAGCCGGAATCAGGAATATTCAGGTGCTACAGATCCAAGTGTCCAATCAAATATGTCCAAATATGTCCAAATATTCTTAATTTGAATCCTCTTAAATATCCTTAATCAAATATCGTTTGAAAATCCTCTAATCCAGGTGATCCTATAAATATTCCGGTGATCCTATAATATTCAGGTGAAGGTACAATTCTTCAGATGATCTTATAATGCTTAATTCGAAGTGTCTATCCAGGGTATCTTAAGGTCTATCCAAGCCAAAGTTGTGGGAGACGACCGGTATATATACAGACAAATTAGGGTCGGACCAAGCAAGGAAGGAGTTCACGTTGACGCGGAAATATTCAGCGCTCATTGGCATGTGTGGAACTTTATATAGTGCTGCGAGGTTTCAGATAGAAATGGGGGCCTCGCGCAAGTGCAGGATTAGCGTTGTTTCGGTTGTGATACACCGGATGCGTTTGTGACCACACCTGCAGCATGCACCGGGAAAAGATTATAAATACGACTGCGCCAGCCCGTCTTTTTACGGCTCCCCACGGCACTTGACGGCTGAAGGCTTCGCGAACAAGGCGTGGATCGGAGGTACAGATACTGGGGGAATGACTACTGGCCGCAAGCATATCCACATACCCACAGATTGAGGAGCAGAACAGGGGTTTATTTTGCAAAAAAAAAAAAAAAAAAAGAACAGGTGACCCAAAAAGGATTGTTTGAGGATTTCGTGCATTGATGCTGAGAACCTGGTTTCGGTATCAATCTATGAAACATGGATGCAGATTCCGGGCGTAGCTGGCTGCAGGATGGACAGATTATGATGCAAGCGGGATGTCGCGAGAAGTGAAACTCGAGATGAAACTCGAGGTGACACCCGAGGTATCACGAGAATGTGACAGCTAAGTGAAACCAAGCTACTGAGAAAAACGGCTAGACTAGTGTGGGTGTCACATTGTTTTTGTGGCACGTGAAAAAAATATCCACACACCTACACACCCACACACCTACACCTACACACACCATCTACACCCACACCTACATACCCACTACACACACCCACACATATAATTACATATGATGTTGGCATGATTGGGTATAATTTTGATGAAATTGGTGATTTATGCATTATGAGACATTAGAATTGCCTAATGGGTGCATGCTAAGAAAACTATAAAGGACACGGTTCGTGCCTAAAACGGTCATACGGTTGATCAGGTGTCATTTCGGGTTGTGCAGGACCACAATGGATTTTCAAGGGGATCCTTTTTAAAGTACGCCGATCCAATTTAACCTACCATGAAAACATTCGTCTACGCATGCTTCGCATAATGTCAACAAGACTTTTGGTTATTAGCTTTCGCCAATATCATATAATATGAGTCAATGAGTATACAGGCCCACACGGTAATCCTGGCCCACTGCTCGCTAATAAAACAATTCATGAACATTACACGGATCCGTAGATCCTTCGTCGTTGATCTTCGTGATTTTCGTCATCAATCTTAATTGATCTTCGTAAGCTTTAGACATCCTTGGACATCCTCTACTTCTTTCTTCCAAAGAAGCCCTTCTTCTTTTTCGTTGGGTTCAAAGACGATGCACTATAGTTATTAGCCTTGTAAACGCCCTGGTTACCGCCGAATGACGCAACAGGGGCCGAATAGCCCTGGTTGGACTCGTTCATCTGCGCAGACAAGTTGTTGTGGGGAAAGTCCTCGTGGAAACCCCATCCTAGACGTGAGCTCTCAAGCTGGTCTCTGTATGCGTGGTCACCAGTGATGGCAAACTCAAAGCCACGGATGGTGTCCAAAGGCCGCTCGTTCCGGTTTCTGGCGGGGTTCAGCATATCCACTTGTCTGATTGGCTGCCCGAAAATGTCTCTCATTTCCCCACTTTCGGCTGACAAGTACGACTGTCTTCTGCCATACTGGTTAGCCTCCTCAAAAGGCTGAGCCTCGTTGACTGCGGATAAAATGGGATCATGGATGTTGTGGGAATCCAACCGTTCGCCCCTGGTATCGGTCTGGCGTCCGCCGTCCTGGTTCTTGGAGCTGCTTCTAAAAATAGCCATTGCAAAAGTATATAATGGAGAGCAAAGCTTTAATGCTTTTCGTGTTCAGTAAAACTTGAATGAAAGCTTTTGAATAATACTTTGGAATAGAGCCCAAATGTACTTTAATATGTGGTAATATATGTAGCCCTAATATGTAGTGCTAATGTAATTTGCCTTTATATGCCTTCTGGGATTTAACGTTGATCTGTTAACTATAAATTTTCTGCTTTGAGCTTGGGGTCAATGCTTGTGTACTTGTAGGATAAATGTGACGTTGAAAGGGGCAGATTTAGGAATGTAGTTGTATTTTTTTTATGCTTGTGTAGCATAGCCTGGATTTGATTGTTTATGCAGGCATCCCCCCCTGCGGCCAGCCAGCCATATTTATATATCGGGATTCCTTTTTGTGGACGAAATGCATGTGCTATTTGCCCATGTTTCAGATTCGCCACCCAGATTATAAATGCAACTGATCCCGCTCTTGGTGAGCACCCCGGAACTCGTCAGATCCTCATTGCTGCCAAGCTTATCGATCGCATTCGCCCTCGGTGCACGTTTCAGCCTCGCATCTCCAGATAAAATTGTACGACGCACTTTACGTTGTGGGCTGAGGCGCGGATCAAACTGGTATGAGCATAAACCTAGAAAGCCTTGCAACGCGGTTCCATACGAAAAAAATTGTGTTTCAAATTAGGGTTCAAATTGGTTTGAAAAAAGTTGGGCTTTAAATTTGGGCTCTACCAGTTTGGATTTAATTTGGGTTTAATTTGGGTCTCGCCAATAATTTCGAATCTTGGACTTGCTGCCTTTTTGGACTTCTCAGTTTGCTAGTTTGGGTGCAGGCATGCTATAGTTGCACATTCAGGGACTTGTTATGGCATCTGGTGTGTTGGTGTCACCAGGAGCGGAAGCCGGCGGCCCGACTCCGCGTTGTGGGGAAACATCCGTGTGAGGCATTAAAACTCGCAATAATGTGTCAAGCTGCGTGCAGGCCCGCCATTCTCCGGCCGATCGGCATTCCAGTTATTTTTGAACCCGCATCTCACCTCCAGCCGCTCACCGTTACACGCAATTCTACACGGTCTGCATATAAGGGTTCTATTTAAAGCATCAACACCAACATCACGAAATATCAATTGGAAGTGATCAATTGGGGTTTCAGACTGTGAAGTGCATTATCAATCGGTTTTTAATTGCGCTCTTTAAGAGTACCTGCCAAGAAAAAATCAGGCTTGTTTAGGAAACCCGCAGGACTACACTTCAGAGTCATGATTCTCTGTTTAGTTGATCCTGATACCTTCTCCTATGATTTAGGCACATGAAAATTGTTAATTGACTTAATCGCTTTAAGGTCTTCAAGCATATCTCCCGGTATATATACAGGCCAGAAGATACTACACACCAGAAGGCACTACAAACTAAAATTTGCAATTTCCTAATTATCATTCCTTATTCGTTTATTACCATACATCTATGAGATGTTGTTCTGCTCTTTGAATGTGTCCCAGGCCTTGTTCAACGTGACAAATGTGGCCTGGCAGATCATCTGGTCTTCAAGCTCATACTGGCCGAGTTTGTCGGGATGGATGCTGCTGATGACCTTCATATAATTAATCTTCACCTTCTTGGTGAGCATCAAGTCATTAATGGTGATTTTCTTGGTGGTGATGAATGGAAACCCAAGTCGTTGTGGAAGAACGTCGCTCAACGTCATGAGGAGATTGCGAAGATTATCCTCTTTGCCGCTGCTCCATTGCTTCACCTTATCGTGAACGATATCATGGAGCTGGAACTTTTCCTCCTCCTTGAGTTTTTCCTGCGAGTGCTGGGCCTTGACTCTCTGTAAATTTTTGTTCAGATTCGCGTTTGGTTTCGACTTAGGTGCTGGCTTAGCAATTGACTTGGCCACGGGTTTAGGCGGGTTGACCACGTTGTTGACCCGTCTCTTTGCATCCATGATTTTCTTGTCGTTGACGCCATACTTGCTGACCAACAAAAGGTACAACTCGAGGGCCTGTGGGAAATTTTCAAGCATCTCAAAACTTTCGGCCTTGCGGGTCAAGAGCCTCAAGAACCAGTACTTGATGGGCTTTTGGTTGATGGTCCACTCGGTGTCCTCGGCCGACTCGTCGATCAAGTTGATACCATCGTCACAACTTTGCTTGGCAAGCTTATAATTGCCGAGTTTTATGGCCGTGAGTGCAACGTTCAGGAGAATGACGATGCGAAGCTCATGGGTCCCGGGAAGACTCTCCAAACACTTGGTATAGGCATTGAGGGCCGAGTCATAATCTCCATTGGAAAAGAACTCGCTTCCTTTTGCTTTGAAGGTGTCATAGTCAGACTGTTGGAAAGCGTTTAGAGGCTCAGCCGTGGCTAAACGCTTCAATGTTTTGGTATTGGAGCTCAATTGAGTCAATGAAGAAGTGGACGATTGTGTCGCCGTGGAACTGGATGCTGGAGCTGGTCTTCTGCGTCTAGAGACGGGGATCTCTTCAGTAGATGAAGCCTTGAATTTCTGGGCCGGAGAAAGCTTGTCATCAGTGCCAAGACCAAGCAAATCAACTTCAGGGACCTTTTCGTGACTTTGAGATTTCGTCTGGTGACTTTGTTGTTTCGTTTGATGACTTTGAGGTTTGGCTTGTTGGAATGCTTGGGGCAGGGAGTTTCTGGATGGTACCAGCGAGGCCACGTGATTCTTGGACCCACTCTGGATTTCCTCTTTCCAAGCACTCTTTCTTTCAAAACTGTTTCTTTCCAGACTCCTTCTTTCCGGGTTGGAGTCTGCCTTCAACGCGTTTTGTCTTTCCTGCCGCCGCTGCTGTTCCCGCTCTCTTTGAGCACGAATAATACGCTGGATTTCCTCGTGGTCGATATTCTCTTCGTCGTCGCCATAATCTTCATACGCTCCACCACCGGCTTTTCGCTCCACAGCTTGGTCCTTGTATAAGGCCTGGCTCTTAATCCATGCAGGCATGCCAGAGTCGTTTCCTGTATCGTGTGCATTTATTTGCTGCTGGATGTTGTTGATGTTTTTAATGACAGTTTTTTTGGACTTGTCAAAGAGCCAAGATGCTTTTTTATAAATCCCATTGGACATATCCTGGAAGGCGATTCCAAGGTCTTTCTGGGTCGGGCTTGGTTTGGCCCGTTGCGTCAGTTGGCCCGGTTTGGCAAGTGCCCCGCGGATGATTAATTGCACACACTTTTCGAAATCTGGGCCCACACGTGCGATTGCATTATTGGATATTTCCACAGAGAACCCCTCGGAAACCAAAGCTGCCAAAACAGAATCTGAATCTGTTGAAGGAGTATCTTTTGGTTGGTCATCAAAATCATCAAATTGGTCTTGAAAGCTTTGGTTGTGCTCCTGATGTTTTTGAGATTCCATGGTATCGATCTGTTCGGCGAAAGCATCGGTGAACTCATCATCCAATAAACTTACTCCCTGCAGGCTCAAACCAACATCCTTCTTTTTAGGGGAGAAAACATTCAAGTTCCCGGCTTGTCCAGCTTCGACTTTTTTCTGCGGGGTCTCAAAAAAAGCAAGTAGATCATCATCTAGAGCGTTAGAATTCTGTTCCACTCCGCTTTGGCCTGAATTGGAAAGAGCACTCGGATTACTTCGATTCTGGCCCCCTGAGACCGAAGGCGATAAAAGATCAAGGTTCCAGTCAGTTGCTGTGGAGGAATTGTTGCCAACAGAGAGATTCTTCATGGACAGGTTCAAGGATCGCTTCAGGGAATTGCCACTAGCCTGACTGAAGAGATCGGAGAATGCATCTTTTTTGGGCGGGACCATTTCGGTGGCAGTGTGAGGTTTATTTGCAGATGATGATGTGTTCGAGAACGGTCACGTGCGCGTATGGTTTCAGACAATGTTTGCACCCGCGCCTTCACCCACATCCGTGCACCAGCACATCTACCCGCACCTTCCCGCACCCGTGCACCAGAACCCGTGCACCCGCACAACACTCATCTCACGCTAAAATTTTATTAACATATCCTACCAACGAAGCCATGCATTTGATGTACACCTTGGGCCCAGACGGCAAGCGCGTCTATACTTTAGCCAAGACCACTGCCGATGGAGAGATCACCAAGTCGGCTCACCCTGCCAGGTTCTCCCCAGATGACAAGTACTCCAGACAAAGAGTCACGTTGAAGAAGAGATTCGGCATGTTGCCCACTCAAAACTAAGGAGCAAAAGCATTAGGAAACAGGGGATTTGGAATCCCTTGACATCGACATGTTTCCCTGGAGACATGTTTCTGCAGAGAAGTTTCTGCAGAGATACTCTGTTGAGTTTGAAGACAGACTCGGATGCAGAATGGACTGTATATTAATATGGAAAATACTTCAAGTGTTCTTGTAGGCACCAAAGTAAATGCGGAAAAGGGCTGGAATGTAGTTTCATTGAGTTCTTCAGAATGATTAACGTAAACAAGGGACAGCTCAAGTCAATTAATCGATCATCAATCGATCATCAAATGATTTGATTAAATAGGGTCCCTCCGTTGGCCAGTGGCGTCGATATTGTATTCAGCACTCGTAGAGTAATTCTGCCACATCTGGGATAATACCTCGGAATCCTTATTTTTGTTGATGATCTCGTTGAGAGTCAAGTTCACATCGTGGACAGACTCATTAAGTGATTTCTGTAGTTAGTATTGCCAATAATGCTCGTTTCTCATTAACATACCATATTGTTTATGATCCGGGAGAGAAGTGCCACTTGCACCTGCTCGTGTGGATTATCCATAGACATCTCCGACATGACAATTTGACAAATAAATAGGAGGTTGGTTGTATGATCAGATAGAAACTAATTCAGATAGAAATTAGACAGATGGAAATTAGATAAGATAGAAATTAGATAAGATAGAAATTAGATAAGATCAGATATTAAACCAGTGATGAATAAGAAGAACAGTCAGAAGAAGATCACAGCTAGGTTAGGTTTGTCCTTCAGTCAAATAGATGATCTTCAAATAGATGAGAATGGAGATTCTTAGGATAGATGGTCGGCTAGAACAGGTGAAGATTTGAATATTCAGGTCTCTTTTGAATATAGTCTCAGCTTATAATCAGTCGATGATCGGAGAACCTTGCACTGTTTATATTTGTATTCTGAAGTATTAGGTATAAACGATTGTTTGGTTCTCCTGTTTAACGCGCGATGGGTGCAGGACACGGTGCGGGAGGGCCTGGTGCGTGGAATGTAAAAAAATGAGGCTGCAATTTCGAGCTGCGAGGAGCTCCTTTTATATTGAGAATCCCCCTGTTTTGCAGCCACTCGCATCAACCCCTCTTTTGCCACCCCACAAAGCTAAAACATATATAAACCCCTCGTCCCTCCCCTGCTTAATGCCTTACTTTTTTTAGGGTCAGTTCTTTTCAGCTCTTTTCAGCTCTTTTCAGCTCTTTTCAGCTCTTTTCAGCTCTTTTCAGTTCTTTACAGTTCTCCTATTATCCAAGGTCGAACGGTCACTTGAAGAAGTTGCAATGAATGGTTCAAGGAGAGGCTTTGATTTGGAAGCTTAAGTACTGAAGCTGTTCATGTTTCATATCAAAAGTGACCATAATCCAGAACATTTATAATTTGCAAAGAAGGTGGAGCTGACCAAATTCGATTGATGGCTGTTAATAGTCTTTATGCCAGAATAATGACAATTACATGACTTTTGTATGATTCAGAAGTGACCAACGATAGAGGTGAGTAAAGACATTTTACGACCAACTACTAATCATTTACCAAGGCTTATATTATGAAACGTTCTTCTCACTAGCATTGCTTATATTATGAAACGTTCTTCTCACTTGCATTGCTTATATCATGAAACGTTCTTCTCGCTAGCATTGCTTATATTATGAAACGTACTTGTCATTATCATTGCTGTTATTATGAACGTACTTCTTGCTAGCATTGGAGGATTATCTATTTACATGGAAATGTTACACACGAGGACTAAGATCATACAATCATTTATAAGCTAGTTGGGATTGTTACATAATAAATATAAATTGAATGATACAGAGGATCATCCAATGGGTCTCTAAATAAGTTGCAAGGGTTGATAGTTGGTTGGGTAATGGGCGATGAGTCAGATCAGGGCTATCCTGGAAACGCAAAGTCGTTCATGAGACTATCGACGTTTTTCCACAACGACTCGTTGTTCATGTCAAAAAGACTGGAAAAGTCCATTTCCTTGCGGTAATCAAAGTTTTTAGGCAGGCTTCTTAAGCCCAGCATGGAAGGAGACTCCTCTACCCTTACGTTGGGCGAAGAAGTATCGCTATTAAGCACCTTAAATATGGAGCCTCTGTTGGACGCTGCTATGGGCTGAGGATCCAAAGGAATGGTCCGGATAATACGTCTGGCCTTGGACTCTGCATCCTGAACACCCGAAAGCGTCCTTTTCTTCCGGCGTGTGGAGCTGCTTTCCGAACTTCCAGGTGTGGTTTTCAGAGAAACAGGTTTTTGGGGCGATTCCTCTTCAGACGAAACAATTGCCTCATCACCCGAGTCGCCCAGTTCGTCCTTAGCCCCTGGATCGGTTTTAATGTTCAATTTGGCCATTCCCACCTGGTCTCTCATGAGGGATAAGCAATCAAAAAAGACCGAGGCCATCATCCGGGATCTTGTTTTAAGAACAAAGCCCGTCATGTTCTTTTCGTCTAGGGTTCGGAAAAGCTGCCACATGTTCCGCATGATTCCGCTGGCTCGATATGCTATATCATGCTTAAGAACAGAGGCCTTGGCCACGAGTCGGATAGCCAAAGTATACGTTTCTCTAGAGGCGTGCATATCAAGGGCGGATTTTAGGGGAGAATTTGCCAACTTGACAATGACACACGAAGCTTGCCATAGGTTTAAGATCTGCACCACGGGCAAATACTTGACGAAATCCTTTGTTTTGGCCTCACACATCTGCACATGTTCTATGAGCGAAACCGCAGCATAGAAAAGCCGAACAAGGCCTTTGGAGAGCTCAAAGGGCGGGAGATGTTCTGCATCCAAGAAATAGCACGTGAGGAGATGAATTCGGGCCACGATCAGATGGAATTTGGTATACCCATTTGAAGAAGTCGAGTGATGGGAGTGATTCTGCAAGTTAGAAGAAACATTCTGATTTTGGGACTCAGTCAGGTGCTTAATTTCGAGGTCTGAAAGCTGGTTAATCAACACCTTGAGAAGAGCCACCCGGTCTTTGATGTCCACCACGCCTGTATGGGATGACGAGCCCATATTGAGGGTTTTGGCAACTTGGTCCTCAAAATGGGCGAGCTCCATGATGTGTCTTGTTTCTGTCAGAAGAGAGCAGTGTTGGGCGGAGAGAAAGTCGAACTGGACAAATGCAGGAAACCCGAAAGCCGTGGCGATATTTTGCAGAACAATGTTGCAGAGAATCCAGGTCCGGGTTTGTTCCTGGGCCATAGTAGACAAGCTGGTGCTTTGGGGAGTGTTTTGGGAATGCTTCAAGTGCTTGAGGTGATCACCTGACGAATGAAGACCAATACGAATGGCCTGGAAAAGAGCCACACCAATAGTGTTCCATGAAGAGTCTGCACTAAGAGAGGATGTGAGAGGAGGCCAAAGCGTATAGAGGAGAAACGCTTGCACGGAATAGACGGAACATGCGTTCATGATGGGCTCATCGGTTTCAGTGGGGTTATAACGGGAGATGGGCGAGATGGTGATTTCCGCAAGAATGTTTTTAATGTGGGGAGTCAAGCCCAAAAGAAGTTTCTTGCTATGATCGATGCGTCGGAGCGCCACGAACATAATAACCCAGAAAAGGGCGGGGCAGAGCCGGTGGATGCGTTCGGGGCCCTTGGAGACATCGATCACGGGGAGCATGGGGTGGTAATTCTGCATATACTCCATGTACAAGTCCCGGATGAGGTTGGAGTCGAGGGTGATATCCCCTAGGGACTTTTCCTCACAGAATAAGTCCGGTTCTGGCCCAGAGATTCCAGCCGGTCCAGCCAATTCATCCAGATTGGGAAGTCCATTGGAAATCCCGGTATTGGGTGGATTCGAAAATTCATGATTTTGTGAATTTATTGGATTATGTGGATTATGAGGATTGTGTGGATTGGAAGGGACTCCAGTGAAAGTGGTGGGGTGATACCCCGGAATGGGGCCTTCGTGCTCCTGCAACTGTGAAGTGAGACGGTCATACGGAGAGATTTCTCTTGAGGCATTGATTCTTGGAGAGCCTTGTTGTGGGGTATTTCGTCTTGGAGAATTAGGTCTTGGGGAATTAGGTTTTGGGGAGTTTGGCCTGGGCGAAGGTGCATACATGGGAGACTTCATATACTCAGCACCTGGATTCACGAAGGCATCCTTGAGTTGCTTAAGTTCCCTCTCGATCAGCGCCAAGCGTTGTCTCTTATCGGTCCGTTTGAAGTCCGGTTCCGTCGAGCACTGGATGTTCTTCTTCATGCACCGGGTGCAAGGGAGAGGGTGTCGTTCACTGGCATCACACTTGGACTTTTGCTGCCGACACCCCGTGCACGCAAGCCGCCTGGGTTTGGGGTTAAAGTCGTCCGGTGGCGCCAGGTGGTCCTTGAGATGGTCTTCATCCTCCAGCTTGGTCTCGGCCTCTAGCGACGAATCTAGTTGTTGGAGATCATGTGAGAGGTTGGCAATATGGGCCAAGCGGTCGAGCGACGTTTTCGCCATGCTTCGAGGTTAAAGGTGCAGAGTTTGAGAGGAATTTAAAGAGGGGCTTAGAGGAAAGGAAATTTGGAGAGAGGACGGAGTGAGAGACTCTGGCTCTAGAGATGAAGATTGGGATGCAGTTGATTGGAGGTTTTTCGATGCGCATTCGGTGCATGGTGCGTGGTGATGCGTTCTGAGAAGTCATCTCCGCATCGAGCGATGCTTTCGTCCTTTGTGCACGCCCCTGCTGATACAAAGCTCCTCTTGGCTTCGGTGTTTCTCCGAAGAGCCAGTTTCGGGCTCACCAACCAGATCCTCGCGTTGTTTTTGGAGAGCGTCGGTATCTCCAAGCCTCGCATCGGCACCTTCATGTCGCTCACGTTGGTGGGCGATGCAGTGATGTCGCTTATTCTTACGTGGTTTTCCGATACCGTTGGCCGCCGCTTGGTGATGGCGACAGGGTGTGTTTTGATGTTTGCGGCCGGAACGGTGTTTACTCTTTTCCTGGGTTTCTGGGTGCTCTTGGGTGCGGCCATTGTGGGAGTGATCTCCACGCTGGGCGACGAGACTGGGCCTTTTAAGACCGTGGAGGAAGCATGCCTATCCCGCTTGACCCCACCTCTGCAGCGATCGCATATTTTTGCCGTGTATGGGTTCTTGGGCACCTTGGGCTCTGCATGTGGCGCCCTGGTGTGTGGGTTCTTGGTGCAATTCTGGAGTGATGGTGGTTGGGACCTGCAGAAGTGCTACCGGGCGGCCTTTGTGGTGTACTCGAGCATTGCGGTGGTGAAGTTGCTTTTGGCGGTATGTCTCTCGGAGAAATGTGAACTAGGAGACGAGTCCGAGCCATTGATACAGAGTGAAGGACAGGAACAGAATGCGGGAGAGATTGGACAGACTGGACAGAAGGCCAATGGACAAGGACAGATTGGACAGATTGGGGAAGAGATTGAAAATGGGCAAGGTCTGTCTGGACTGATTGAAGGACAGATTGGACAAGGACAGATTGGAGGATCGCTTGAAAATGAACAGAATGGACAGCTTCAAAAGAGAGGATCGCTTGGACTCAGTGTGGAGCTGAGAAAACACCTTTTCCGGCTCGTACCCATTTTCATGCTCGACTCCTTCGGATATGGCTTCATGCCTCCTGCATGGATCGTCTATTACTTCCAGACAAAGTACTTTACGACGCCTGCCATGCTTGGCACTTTGTTCTTTTCCACTAATATTGTGGACCTGATCTCGTCTGTGGCCTCTGCATATACGTTTTCGGTGTTTGGACCCGTGAAAGCGATCTTGGTGGCACAATTGCCCAGTGCCTTTTTCTTTGGTGCAATTCCCATGGCCTCGTCGTTTTTCATGGCTGCAACGCTCTATTTCCTCTTCTGTGCATGTGCTACCATGGACGTGGTGCCCCGGCAAATCTTGCTTACGACGATCATTCCCAAGCAGGACTTGATCAAGGTGTTGGGTGTGGTAAACATTGCCAAGACATTTGCCCGGTGTGCGGGGCCGCTTTTCACGGGGGTTTTGGCTCAAAACAACGGGCTTTACATGGCTTTTTATGTCAACTCTCTTTGTTTATTTGCAGCCGATACGATCCTCGGCTGGAGCTTTGGTCATTTGGACCGGGAGATCTTGGACCTTCATAGGTGATTTGTGAATGATTGAATGTGATCAGGAAGAAGAGAACAGACAAAGAGAAGAGAAGAAGAGAAGAAGAGAAGAAGAGAAGAAAGTTTTGACTTCTACGGAAATTGTGTGGTTCCCGAAACCATCACTAGCTCTGGAGCTGAACACCGTGAACTCAAAGAGGGCATGGTAACTACAAAAAATTCCTAAAATTCCTAAAGGAACCATCAAAGCAGGTCATCACAGCTCCAAAGGTCTAAAGGTCCTGAAGGAATCGTCAATACAGGACAAATTTAGTCCCAAAAGCCTTACTACAACCAGAAAGGCAGGAAGTTCCATGCGCAAAAGTCCTGCCTCGACAGGTAGGGTAGGCTATTCCCAGCCGAAAAAGGTATCCAACACCATAACGAAAATGCGCCCATTTGCCAATATGGCTTCAGAGAGTACCATTGGTGTCATTGGTGTCATTGGTATCTGTATTCTTGGGCTAGCTGTTTTGATAGCATTACTGTGATTATGCCTGGACTGTTGGATCGACCATAGATAGTGCTCTAGCCATTGAGGTATTTGGAGCCTACCCTGTCCAATCCTCACAATGACCATTCCATGAAATTGTAAAAGGTACCAGGATGAATTGTGGCGAGTCTTCCCGCAAGCACCTAGTACTGACTGGACCAGGCAACCCAGCCCAATACTTGAGTACCGGATTCCACCTCTGGGGATCTATCAACAAAAGAAGATAATTTAGTAACTGAACGTTACACAAGAATCTAAGAGTCCCTTATACTATAGTGTGGTCAGTATAAAAGGTCCTTAGCATAGTCATGCCCTTAGCCATGCCCTTAGCATAGTCATATAGTCAGTTAGGGATAGTCAGCTAGGGATAGTCAGCTAGGGATAGTCAGCTAGGGATAGTCAGCTAGGGATAGTCAGCTAGGGATAGTCAGCTAGGGATATTAGTAGTATAGACTGGTATATAATATAGTAGTATGGACTAGTATGTTATGTTCTTTATAACGTGTCTTAACCTAATCTTGTATTCGTTGATGGTTCCTCAAAGAGAGGAACCGGAGTGGTTTCTATACCTTGAGAGAAGCGTGGCATCGAAAAACTCTCCACCAGAACAATGGTAAGAATTGTTCCAGAATGTTCTAGAATAGCTATCATAGTACTTCGTACAATGATGGCCTGGCCATTGTAACAACCGGAGACCCTGCCTATGAAGGTATTATAGGTACTTTGGACATTAGAAGGCTATGCCTTTGAAAATATTGTCAGTAAATTTGGAATTCCTAGCATCTGAAAAACCGGTTGGACAGTTCATGTCGGCCTAGACCTGTTTGTCAGCTTGGAAGCGAATGTCCTTTTGTTTTCGGTCAAAATAAGTCTCAGCTTTATCGGAAAAAGCCATTTGGGTTGCGATTGCTGCGGAATGGATGCGATATAGCGTCCACAGGGTCACGGATAGGGGTCAATCGGAACATGAAAGTCGAAATGGGATGCTGACCACGTGAGGTTTCTAAGATCCGATTTGAATAGGGATTTTCTTTGAATTGACTTGTAAGACAGCGCCTTGAGCACGCATTCTCCCACGGCTAGGAGAGACAGCTAGGAGAGACAGCTAGGAGAGACAGCTAGGAGAGACAGCTAGGAGAGACAGCTAGGAGAGACGGCCAGTCTCGGTTATGATGACAGTAAAGGAAAAGATCAGTCTCAATCAATTCGTTCCAATTTTCTATCGAGTCATTCGAAACGCTGATGTTGGGTAACCAAAAGGGTGAGAATCCTCATGAAGAAAGGTCACTGTGGAATGGAACATATCACTTGTAAACTGTGGTCCACGATCCGAGTCAATTGAAGTAAAGAGACCATGGAGCTGAAAGTAGTCTTTGATGTTCATGACACCAGCACAGGAGAGTGTTCATGACACCAGCACGGGAGGGCGTCCATGACATCAGCACAGGAGGGTGTTCATAACACCAGCACAGGAGGAGGGTGTGTCATCAGGGCGGGGCGTTCAGGAAGAGGTTGAAGGTGATTCCGGAAGTCCTCATCAAGGGTTAAAAGTAACACACCTTTCGTGACAAGGGATTGGAACACCAGGAAAAAAACTAGTGGCAGGTAAAAAAGGTAATCGAGTTTATTAAGTATAGCAAATATGCCAGCTTTAGTAATTACTCGACGAAGAGCGAGATCATTGAAGTAACGTAAGCACATTTGTGGGACCAAGTTAGCAATAAGGGTCTGACGAGACAGGAAATCGAGTGCCAGAAGCTTATAGTTGAATAGCAGAACGTGTGAATTATGGTCAGGGTGTGGAACGACGTATCTGTTCCTGAGAAAAGGGTGCGGGCAGAAATTGCAGCCAAAATGTAGCGTGCGACTGCGTACGCCAAGGAGTAAACCATGGTAAGGGAAGCGCAGAAATATCTGGCAAGAACGAAGATGGCTCGGAAAATACACCAATTGATGGTCAGGTAAAGGTAGATGTGGAGAGTGTCTTTGATTGGTGAATTGACAATGAATTTCGACTCTGGGGAAGACAGAGACCCTCTAAGGATGACAATAGATTCCACGGCTGCGGTTGAAATATTCAAAGCCAAGTGATGAATAGCCATGAGGAAAGCCATGAGAAAGGTCAATCCGTAATAGATGAAAGCGCCCAGAGAATATTTGCCTAGAGAATATTTGCCCAGAGAATATTTACCCAGAAATATTTGCCTAGTGAATATTTTTTGACATGGGTTTTGGGTGATGCAATGAATGAGGTCCTAGCAACGTTAACTACTCCTGAAAGGATGGTGGCGGTTTCCCCAAGTACTCTGAAAGACTTCTGGGTGAAATGGTGCGAAGCAACGAACATAATGCATACGAACATAATGCGTACAGCACGGCCGACACTTAGTGTTGAGAATTGTGATATACACTCCCATATCCTGGAACGATTATCATGTTAGACTTCAATAAGTCTCTTAAGCACTGAAAGCAATTGACCGGAGGCTGTGAGCGGTCTGTTCCCAAGGAAGACGGAGGCATTGGGTTCTTTGCCGCATGTTTTGTAAGGGACAAGAAACACACTGAATGATGAATCTGGGAGATCTTTATGTCGATGAACAGTCATAATAAATCATTGATGAATGATAACCATATAACCCAAACATGGTAGATTCAGGATTTTCAAATTATCCAATTTATTTTGAATTAAACTTGAAACCGGAAGTTCAGTCTTAGACAATGAAAATCAGAAAGTCAATGAAGTCTCAGAAATCCACCAAAAAAAATTAATTGGTGGAGCAACTTTATAAGGATGAGGCCTTTGATCCCATGCTTGAAGAGTTAAATAAGTACCTTCGGAAAATGGAGCAGACCACGGCCTCCAGTGTGGTAAAGAACGAGATTTAAATTGCTTTTGATCAAGCAAATGCTTGGAAGCAGTAAATACATTTGCTACATCACTATTCATACTTTACTATCACTTAGCATTGCTCCATCCCTTAAGCTCTACCACTGCTCCAGCCCTTAAGCAGCCCAGCAGTGAGGAACTTCAGTGATCATCTCTGTTGCTTATATTCTTATCTGTATCTAACTACAGTCTTTTTCAAAACTATTCAAACCAGCGCAGTAAATTGTTTCAAACCAACAGGACAGAATGGTTCAAACCAGCTTGGCAAAACGATTCAAACCAATAATTTAAAAAGTTTCGTACACCCCTAATAAGTTGTTATATACAGGATAACAAGAAATCCAGTTCAGTTTCAGTTTCGTCCGTTTTTCTCCCTTGATTGGTACTTGTCCCTTAATTGGTACTGCAAGACTCCCAAATGTAGTACAAATGAGGTAATCGTCCAGATATAAAATTTAAGAATATTGAATTCTAATAAAAGTTGGTGTGAAACATTATACCATTTGGTTTAAAAGACTGTGCGAAGGAGTAAGAAACTTTTTTAATTATTGGTTTGTTTAATTTTGCTAAAGTGATTTGAATCGTCTTGAAAAACACTGTATGAATGAACAGGAGTGGCTCAGAAATTGGCCCCAGGTTCTCCTTCAGCAGTGGCTTTTTCGCAGCAAAACATCAAGTGTAACTTCGTCTACAAAACAAAATACCCCCACAAGGTCACTGACCCCAACGAGACGGATATTGCCGAAATCGGAGATGAAATCTTCTTGAAGATCGCTTCTTCCCACACTTTGTCGCTTTATTCGAATAAAATTTTCAAGAAAGTTGTGAATGCCACTGGCCCTGTCATCCAACACCACCCAATTGAAGTATGAACGAATATCAAATACTTAAATAGCTCAGATTCCTCTTTCGGGGGAATCATCAACCCCCCAAAAAAACATACTAAACAGAGTACCTGACGTAAAACAAAAATATAACAATAGTAGAGTGTAGTTACTCTGATAGAATACGAGGGATTGGTATTATTCTTCAATAAAGTTAATCTTAAGTAATGAAATTCTTAGCCTTTTATAACTGGGCTCCTGGCCCCTTTATATATCTGGTGCTATATTCAGGAATAAAACCTAGAAGTATAGTTATACTAGGGCAAATGTATCAAAGAACATAACAAGAGTAGTGGTATAGTGGTATTAGAACATTGGAAGTGGTAGTGGTATAGTGGTGTGGTATTAGAACATTAGTAGTGGTAGTGTCAGTTAGCAACCACCAAAAAAAAGCATTTGACATTTTAAAAGAATCATCTTTAGACCATTGTACCTGACTTGACCGGACTTGAGCTTTTGGTCATGTGAAATGCCCATTTAACTTGCTTGTTCTATCAGCAAATCTGTCCCGACCATCAGGATGTCTTAATTTATGACTCTTAATTTATGATTCTTAATTTATGACTCTTAATTTATGAAAAGTCCTATCGTATTTTGAAACGACTATCCAAGCAACTGATATGCTCTCAAATGTTCTGTAATAAGAGCTGGGTAGTGTAAGTAATATACTGCAGTGGAGATCGAATAGGAATTAACACTAGCCCTGAGTAATTTTTTTTGAACAGAATAACTCAATGAGGAAGTTATTTAGCATTTAAAGTAGTGTAGTCAGTGAGTAGTGTAGTCAGTGAATAGTGTAGTCAGTGAATAGTGTAGTCAGTGAGTAGTGTAGTCAGTGAGTAGCGTAGTCAGTGAGTAGTGTAGTCAGTGAATAGTGTAGTCAGTGAGTAGTGTAGTCAGTGAATAGTGTAGTCAGCGAGTAGCGTAGTCAGTGAGTAGCGTAGTCAGTGAGTAGTGTAGTCAGTGAATAGTGTAGAGTCAGTGACAGTACTCATAACACGGGCTCATAACCACTTTATCACACTTTCCCAATTTTGACCAGTTCTCCACTTCCCTTCTACCTGAATGCATATCATTCAAGGCAAATCACTCAACTGCACATCCCCCACGTGGTTTTCATTCAACCTATTAATATCTTGCATGACTAATCCATGCAACCCAAACTAGATTCCATAGATGACTGTATGCAGGCACTCACATTGTTAAGAATCAATCCAAATCCTCAGTAAACATCAGTACCTCTACACTAGTTATTTTTGGTGAGTCTGTTTGTTTCGGGAGACATCTTGGTATGTCGTCCTTCAGTGATATATATTTTTGGTGGTTTTATAGAATAACGGGAGCTTGTCCTTTTATATTGGGGTCAGCATTCACATGACTCCGTCACTTGAGTGACCGTGGTCTCAGGGAACATGGAACCGTGGCTCCTGTTTCTTAACACATATATACACATGTCCAGATTTGCTTAATGTACCGATATACAGAGTTTCTTAATTTACCGATTTGCAGATGTGCTTAATGTACCGATATACAGATTTTCTTAATGTACCGATACACAGATTTTCTTAATTTACTGACTTACAGATGTACATGTGTCTGGGTCCTACATATAGCCACAGAGAGTACAGTGACATTAATACTATTCTGGAAATGGTTATGTAATAAGATATAAAGGTCGATCTAGATATATGCTTATATGCAGGCATAAGTCTAGAGTCATTCATTTTGTAGTTCAAATGGCTTTGGGATTTCTTTTTGCGGGTATAGGTTGTCTAGATTTGGTAGTATATAGTGGGTGTACTAATGCCCCATGACGGCAGTCCATATCGTCTCTATGAATCATCTAAGATGATATACAGCAATACTTATTATACGTGAAGAGGCTCTTAATAGCCGTCCAATTACTCTGAATGCACCAGACTCAAATACATCCATTAGGAGAATCCATTAGCTTGACTCCAATATCAATCACTTTAACGTCACTCATAGTCATGTCACTCATCACGTGACTCTGCATCACCCTTCCACCGTCATCTCTTATCTTTATTTCTTTTTCTTTATTTCTTTTTCTTTATTTCTTTTTCTGGATCTCTGTGGAGATGTTATTTGATCTTATATGATCTGCATATAGAGCTCACTCACGGAGCCTGTACACTGTAGGATCTGTGACTGATCAGTGGGTGATCAGTGGGTGATCTATGGCTGATCTGTGGCTGATCTGTGGCTAAGCTGTGGCTAAGCTGTGGCTGATCCTGTACACTGTAGCTTATCTTAGCTGATCACCTTCTGAAAGAAGCTCAAAGATCAGAGGAGGTTTTTATCACATAGAACTGGGCCAAATGCAGGAGTGGCCCTACAGACTATGTGCCTCCATTTTATCGTCATTCACTCACAGTCACAGTCTCATAGTCATACTTATGGATAGACAACAGACAGACAGCTGGTAGACAATTGGCGATGAGACTTATTAGACTCTGAGTGGTATCAGTCAATAGATGGTCAATAGATGGTCAATAGATATAGCAATAGTAATGATACCATACCAGAACCGATATAAACCATGAGTGATCAGTCAGTCAATTAGTCGTTGTATAAATAAACCTTTCACATAGACCGGATCAGGTCACATTGTCAGATTATCACATTAGGTCATAACAGATAAGACCTTAAGTAGGCCAGATCAGGTGAAGATTTTCAGGAGATAGATCTTCCAATATTAGTGATCAGACTGATCACCATAGTTAAACCATTCATCCCAAATATCCTCAATATACTGACCAGATCAAAATAAATAAGTAACAGTCAGAGACTGACAGAAACTGACAGAAACTGACCAATCCAGAGTTGATGGATCTTCTCTTAGAGGCCAAAACATAGATCAAATTAACACACAAGTCAGTCAAATGAGTCAATGGGATGAGTCCATAGGCCAGATGAATATATCATAGACCATCAAGTCATGATCAATGGTCACATTCAGGTGAAACTAATCTTGAGTCCATAGAAATACCAATAAATCTGATGAGTCCATAGTCATGGTCAATAGTCATGGTCAATAGTCATGGTCAGATGAGTTCATAGGAGGTATCAATGATCTGATCAGTCATGGTCAGGTGGGTGTATAGTCATGATCTTGGAGCAATGAGTCAATGATCTTGGAGCAATGAGCAATGAGCAATGAGGCTATCAGGCAATGAATAAAGTTCATGATAGGTTAAAAAAGATAGTGCCAGACCTTCAAGTAGAAAGGAAGAGCCCGGAAGGCCTCCTTCTCCTCAAAAAGCTCCTGCTGAAGACGATCATAGTCAGTCTCGCCACGCCCCGTATCGAGGTCCATGGTGTCCAACGGAACGATGGTGTTGAACTTCCTAACATAGAACTTATGACCCAAATAAAACACTAGCACAATCACTGCACCCAAGTAGTTTTCAAAGAACACTACAGCATTGGGGCTTCTACCCAATGGGTAGAGCGATACCCAGAACTGTAAGCCCAACAACGTAATGAGGCAGGCCGTAGCATAATACAGTCCCCAAACACCAGTATTGGACGTATAAGGCAATTCTGAGAGTGGTCTGTTTTGACGATGCATAGCAGCCCGGAACCTAATATGAGCCACGGTACATGCGCCCCAGGTGAAGAGCGTGGAAAGCGCCGAGAGGGCCACCAACCATGCAAACACCTCTTTTTGCTTGGGAGAAGCAGCCACAAACCCCAAGAGTCCAACTATAGCACTCACTAGGATCCCCACCAAAGGCCGGCCCCGGCGATCCACGTACTTAAAAACAGAGGGCGCCAAGCCTTGTTCCGATAACGAGAGAACGGTGCGCGAAAAGCCATACACGGCGGAGTTACCAATGGAGAGCAACGCCACGAGCACCACCACGTTGAAAATGGAAGGGAGTGCTTTGATACCGCCTGTAGTGATGGCCACCACAAATGGTGAGGCGAAGGCGTTGGAGTTGGAAGTCAATGACTCATTATTGGATGGCACCAAGAACGCGATTAACATCAAGGTTAACAAGTAGAAAACCACGATTCTATAGAACACCATTTTAATAGCATGTGGTAAGGCAATACGAGGGTTAGCCTTGGATTCTGCAGCGGTTAAACTAACCAACTCAGTACCTGCTAACGAGTATGTGGCTGCAATCAATACGGAAACCACACCTTTAAAGCCATTAGTGAAAGGCCCCGGGTTGTGCCAATTCTTAGCACCGATATAACCAGCATTTCCGCCTCCACATATAAGCACGATAGCCAAGATATCAAAGCCTACAATGCCCAAGAGTTTAACCACGGAAGCAGAGAGCTCAAAGTACTCGAATCCCGCAGTGCCAAAAAGATTGAGTGCGATGATCACCACATAGAACACAGCCACCCATACCACAGTCGGGATTCGGGATTGCCAGAATTCAATGGAAAGTGAAGCCGCCACCAACTCTAAGGGAAGCACCACCACCCAAAAAATGGCATAATTCCAGCCCACAGCAAAGCCAAACGACGGATCAATGAACCGAGTGGCATACGTGGCAAAGGCTCCCGACACTGGGAACGCAGCAGAGAGCTCCAGAAGCGCCTGCATGACGCAGTAAAGAAAAGATGAAACAATAGCCCAACCAATCAATACACCCGCAGGCCCACCAGTGGCAAGCGACTGGCCTGACACGATCAAGAGTCCGGACCCCACGCAGCCTCCAAGGGCAATAAATGCTTGAGATACCGGGTTGATGGTGCTCTGTAACTTGGTATTGGCAGTGCCTTTAACTGCACGCTCCAAAGAGTCCAACTCCTGGTCGGTGGCCGTGCTTTCTGCTCGCTTAAAGCTGTCTTTTAGCTGCGTCCATGCCGAGGGCTTACTTAGACTAGTCTCCTCACTACCGATTATGGATTCTTTTTCCGACATTTTGGTGGTACTCGCTGACATTTTGCATGCACCAAGTGGAGAACGGGCGGATGTGTAGGATGGATGAAAGGGTTAGAAAATGGGCGGACGTGTGCTTGAGGGACTGGGAATTTTTGCCCTTATATGGCTGCTGCTACAGCATGGAGAAAAAACGGCACTTGCATTTGCCGTGTGCCTGCATGCCGTCCCGCTGCGCTTTCAGGCTGCGAATTATGCACTTAATGTCATGTTACTCATCTCTCGACGCACTTTGGGCTGCGCGCATCAAAAGAAACTCCCGCGTGATGATCTTGGCGCTCTGGCCCAGTCCCGTCCGGCACTTGCGAGGGCCTGCCTGGAGGCCTTGCCTGAATGGGGCGGCGTTATACGCGGGAAACATGGTGGCATGAATGGCCCATTCGTGTCTTTGTCTACGTGCCCGTGCGCGACTAACTAAGAGTGCGTTCATCCCCATTGTAGGGGCTTAGCCGCAGCTACTCGAGAGCGAAACCGCACCGATTCAAGCCGCTTGTGTAATAACCTGCATATATCCGCCGCTTCCGCGCAGATTACCTTTTAGCCAGACCAGTACACCACACAGAAGAAAAAAAAAGAAGAGACCTCTCCACAGCAAATAGGATAGAACACCCGTACACCAAGGAGAGGGGGAGGGGGGCGGGGGGTCACCGCTCTGTCTCACGGTCATTCTGCATTGCAGTCACTCATGAGTTCGCGCACCGGATTAGTGCCGGGTATGCACAGGGAGTGATAAATCCGTACAACGAAAAGTAATAATTCCGTAAACCGAAAAGTGCATAAACCTGTACATCCGATAGATGAGTTGACACAAAACACGTGCATATCGTATCACGTGCCCAAAATCCTGGGGCGCGCAATCATGCAGCAATCCTGGGGTCAATTCCACTAACCAGTTTACTTCACCATGTCATACAAATTCGAAACCACCGTTGAACTCCAAGGCTTAAGGGAACTCTTTGCCCTTTCCGGCACCGAATGGTCCGGGCTCCTCAGTTCTGAAGAATTTGCTCAGCTCGAAGCAAAAAAAGCAGTTGACAGTATTTTGGCCGGCGCCCCTACCCGAGGCTTCGTCTTGCGGAGCAGAGAAGGAGGCGAAGTTGCAGCCTCATGTGTTGTGGCACACAAAAAAGCGTTATTCAAAGAGCCGCTGCTTAGCACTCTTGGAAACACTCCAGATCCCACTCTGTTTGGTGTCAAAAATGCCACCGCCTTATTGGTCAGTTATGTGTTTGTTAGCAAGGAGCACCGCAAAAAAGGGTTGATGAAGGATCTCGTCAACAAGGCAATCAAGTATACGGAGAAGGAGATCTTGGAAAAGGAATTGGCGCGCTCTTCGTCAGCCAAGGATAGTTTCAGGCTGTTGGTACAGGATGAAGAGGGGGGCAGTGGCAAAAGCATTGATTATGCTTTAGCAAACCACTACTTGGGCAAAAAGTACGTGTGGTACCTTTACCTGGCCGTTGGAGAGGCGTATGGAAAATTGGGGTTCAAGGCGTACCCATTGGAAGGGTATGAAATTGGGTTTGGAGTATCGCAACGAGACTCTTTCAAGCTTGTTCTGGCTCTTCTTAAGGAAGGAACTATTGGGGGTAAGAGTTTGCATCTTCTTGATGGAGCTCAACAAAGGGATAGGGAGACTATTTTGCAGGTTTTGAATGGCCAAGAGCTTGAGTTGCTCACAGAATTGAATAAGAACTTGTTTCATTCGGAACTTCTGGGGTCCAGGCGCTCGTCTCTGTCGTTGACCAATGTTCAGCAGGCACTTCACAAACGTGAAGCTTCCGAAACGAGCAACGCAAGTGAGATCCAAAACGAGAAAGGTACTGGAATTGGAGGTGCAGGACCTGGAACTGGAGGCGCTGGCGTGGACCTGGTAACCAAGGGAGTGGGAGAATTGAACACCGGTGTCCAAGAGAAAAAAGGCAGAACATTTTCTGGAGACCTTGTGCATGAACTTAGTGGCCGGAGACCACTGTCTGTTCTGCAATTTACGGGCTCCAAATTTGCATTGGTTCCGTCCCAGGAAAGCCTCAGCAACACTTTTGCTAGTGCTAAGAAAATCGCAAGCGAGTACGGTACGGAAGAGAACCAGAAATATGCCGATATCCGGGGTGCCATTCTCACCAATGAAATGCAGAACAAGTCGTTTTTCATTTTATGGAAAATGGTCAAACAAAAGGACTTTTGCATTGTGGGCATGGGTGAATTGCGCCTGGAGGTGCTTCCTGGGTTGGGGTCTCGGAGGAGATCATCGTTGACGGCCATTAACGAGATGGGAGGCTATAATTTCCAGGACTTGGAGCTTTTATTGGCGTCTGCTGTGTATGTGGCCCAGAAACAGACGACCAACGATAAGGAATCTGTGTATGTGGCCGTGAATGATCTTCCCACGGAGATCCCGGTGCCGGTGATGCACGATTTCTTCATGAATTACTTGAGGGGAGACCAGGAGACTGTATCTTTCGTGCAGGACTTTTCAAGTTATGGTATTTTGCCCATGGCTCGGAAATTCGGCTCCTCGGATCCGCACTTTGAACTCGATTGGGTCGCCAATAGTATTGCTCACTGGGGATAAAGATGTGCAGCATCCGGCAGACTTAACTGCCCTCCCTCTTAGGGCAAAGAGACTGCAGTGGCTTGGGGTTTTGTCAGTTGTTATTTCCACATCCAATCAACAGTATCTGTTTTTCACAGATGCTTTGGTGCTTGATATGAGCAAATGTTCATCGGATAAGTGTCGAGAAACTACCTCAATGTCTCTGTCTTATTACCATGCACTGACGAGTGGTCAGACAAGACAGGGAGTACCCGTGTTGTTTCGTGACTAGTTTATGGAGTAGCTGAATGTCCAAAGCGTCGTAGTAATTCTGACACTAGATAGACACGCATATTTTTGTCTACATGCTTTGGACATGTTCTGGTCAACAAACAACCAAGCAGTATCGCGGAATACACCATGAAACTATGTAACTGGAGAGTATGGGAGGGTATACTGGTTCATGGCCCAGCTCCACACTAATACTAGATCCCAGACTAGTCTATTCTAGGCCAGACCTCGACTGGTTGTTGGCATGTAAGTTTGCCCTTAATGGAGTGTACTCTCGAAGATCAGTCAACCAGAACTATCATTCGAATCCTCCGTATTCCATCAGAAGGAGATTTCTGTGTTCCTTGTTCGACCTGAATCCCACAAATGAGTTACTTCCGTTTCAATGTCAGTCCAAATAGTGGTACTCGGTCCTAATATCTGTTCTCACCCTAGACTGTCCTGATCCCACACTAAGATGTTAGACTACTGAACCAGTAGTGATAAACAGAAGTCAGTTAATAACCGGCAGTAGGTAACAGTAAACAATTGGCAATAGTTAGAGTAGTCAATACATCAGCGAGAGCCTTTATGGTCTCATAGAAGTACCGTTGGAGTCAAATCAGAACGACTAACACAGCACCTGGTTTCACAACTTGAAATCCACTGAAGTAGCAAACCCCACATTAGACTCAGCCCACTAAGTCTTTAATGCCATTATTGCACTGTTCGACCAAATATTCCAAAACTGGGATATCATCCAGAAGAATTGCTACATTCACCAAATAATTGTTTACCCAGCTCTTGCTCAAGAAAATGAGTACACCAAGGACCGTGTCCTGACCACCTTCGACATCTTTCCCAGCATTTCTGTGGTGCGCTTTGCGTTTGAGCTTATCTTCGAAGGCTGGTTCGAATTCTTGTTGCTGCCCATGTAGGAAGTCAGGATTTCTTCGAGACCTTTCTCTAGTGACTCCAGAAATCTCGGCCTTTGCAATCACCCTCGAGTTGCAGCTGCTCTCCGTGGCCCAGGCTGTATATCAGCCAAATAAAAAAGGGCCATATATAAACAATATATATATATATATATATATATATATATGCCGCTTCTTAACCAAATAGTTGGGCTTCAATGAAATCCTTGATAGCGAACTTAGCAGCTCTTTGCACAATGTATGACAAATCCGCACCATTGAAACCAGAGGTGATCTCGACAATTTCTCCTGAGTCCATACCTGGGTTCAATGGAGTGGTTCTCAATTTTGTTTCCAAAATATATATTCTAGCAACCTTATCTGGCAATGCAACGTGAATCAACTGATCCAATATTCCAGGTCTCAACAATGCAGGATCAATTGATCAGGTTTGTTGGTGTTACCAATGACGAAAACATTCTTTTGGCATTCCTACCATCCATCTGGTCAACTATATCCAAGTCTGTCCCGGAGTATGGCGAGTTACCTGAAACCCAAGCCCTTTCCCTGGTGGAGCCCCATGTTCCCCAAACTTCTTCGGAGGGTGATGATCTTGTAATCAAGTTGCCTTCCTTTCTCCATCATTCAGGTCGGACAAGCCTTTAAGAATGTCGGGCATGATACTGATGATTGATTGTTGATTGGAAGGATGATCATCAGTAATAGTGACCAATCACAAGTAACCAATCACAAGTAACTAAAAAAGATCAGAAATAGTAACCATTCACAAGTAACCAATCACAAGTAAATAAAAAAGATCAGAAATAGTAACCATTCACAAGTAACCAATCACAAGTAAATAAAAAAGATCAGAAATAGTAACCATTCACATGTAGCTAAAAAAGTGGTGCGTACTTTTGCGGGGGGAACGGCCTCCTTATATATTCGCAGCGCATGCATACCCCTCACTAAGGGGGTTTCATATTTTGCAGCCATGCGAATATATAAGGAGGTCACCCGCACTCCTACACTCTACAAACATATATACGTGTCATTTGCAAGATTTGTGGTTGAAGTAACTCTGCTGAACACCAAAGCAGAGCCGTCTCCTGATATTCACATCCCTGGAGATATGGCCAGTTGGTCCACTGTGTTAGATCCACCATAAGCAGGGCTCTGCCTATGAAGGTATTATGAAGCTTCTCAGTCCGATTTTTACAATGGCCATTATAAACGCCGTGTCACCACCATCATTGTATGAAGTACTATGATGTTCCTTTCAATTATTCTGGAACAATCCTTACCATTGTTCTAGTGGAGGGTTTTTTCGGTGCCACGTTTCTCTCAAAGTTATTTAAGCCGCTTCGATTCCTCTCTTTGGATTCATCTCTTTGAGGAACCATCAACGAATACAAGATTATGTTAAGACACGTTATAAAGAACATAACACACTGGCTTATACTTTATTAGAATATCTGACATGCTGTGATTTTTGTTATCTTTTGATTATTTATCTTATTTACTATCTGGTGCATAAAAGATGAATATATGACTTCTATAAAAATCAATCTATGAAGATAACAAAAATGCTACTTTCAAAATATAGCTAATCAATAGCTAATCAATGGTGTTAGATACTAGTTACATCGGGTACTCAGTTTACTAGACTCAATGATGGAGGTCTTTTACCCGGATCGAAAATGATCACCAACCTGCTGTTTTCTTTCCACCACCCACTCCAGCGACCTCACTTGAATTCTCCACACAACATGCAGATCAATGTTCTATGGATCCACACACTACCGCCACTGATCATCCAGTTTCCGACCCAGCTACGTTTCTACACCTGTCTCCCTATCCTTACACCTTAGGTCACGACCCGAAAGGTGCTTCAATTGGCCCCGAGGAGGAGTCTTGCCGTCAACATCAACCATTAAGCCCACCAAACGGACACTTTGAAAACATTGGGATTAATGAATCTACTCTCATGCCCACTGCTTACTCACACACTCCAAACTGTCCAAATCACCGAGCCCTTCGACTTATACAGAAATCTTTGGATTATAACTCTACTATAGTCAAGAACCTACGGACCGATAACCGATCAAAAGACCGAATTTCTTCGGCTTTCAAAGAAATCATGACAGGTACAACTATCTACACATTGCACCTCACTCGACTATTCATGCATTGCAACCCCACTCAACTATTCATGAATTGCACCCCACTCAACTATTCATGAATTGCACCCCACTCAACTATTAATGCATTGCAACTCCACTCAAGTGAGCCTTTAAGTGAACCTGACTACTCCATCAAGCAACTCGTCACGAAGACGTATAAGCCCTCCATCATCACAAGTTTCTGTCCAAAAACTGAAACCACGAAACTAATACCGAAGTCTCTCGATTTAGCGGACCTTCTTATTTTTAAGTTTAACCACTACTCACTGCTGTTCACTATCCCAAAGTCATCCTGCAAGGGGATCTCCCTTTATCAAACAGTTCAACAGGTCCTTACACATACACTTGGCCTGAGCTCTTTCTTCTACACTAGCACCCACTCCCCGATTAACTGAACGATAGTCCAGGCTACTGGACGTAACCAGAATCTAACATACGGCCTATGGGAGCCATATTATTGATTTATTAACTAGCTGGTTACATTATAAATAACAGAATCTGGAATGATTAAGGTTGATAAAGAGCAACTATTTATGGGAATTTATGATAATTATCTAAAACTATATCGGAGGGGGGTCATTTATTTCTTAATTTAGAATTTTTATATGTATTATTTTCTATATCTATATTTATATCTTATTATTTTCTATATCTATATTTATATCTTATTATTTTCTATATCTATATTTATATATATATCTATATTTTATAGAAATTCAATTATGAGGGGCATTTATATTTTATGTAGTTTGTTAGCTCCACTATAGGTAGGACACTACGTATAGGGGTATTTTGAAGTCTACGATATCCGATCCTAACAATGGATATTTCAAACGCCGTTCCTGGCCACCGGTCATCAACATACCGGTCATAAACATACTGGCCATCAACATACCGGCTATCAACATACAAAGTACCTTGATGCCCTTCTCGAATATGCCAGAACAATCATCATAATTGTACTACAGGAGAGTTTTTCGAATACCACGTTTTCTCTCAAAGTTATATAAGCCGTCTCACTCCCTCTTCTTGAGGAACCATCAATGAATACAGGATTAGGTTAAGACACGTTATAAAGAACGTGACATATAGAGTAGAGTAGAGAGTGGAGTAGAGTATAGAGTAGTGTAGAGTATAGTAAGGAGTAGAGTAGAGTAGATTAGAGTAGAGTATAGTAGAGAGTAGAGTATAGAGTATAGAGTATAGTAGAGATTAGAGTATAGAGAGTAGAGTATAGAGTAGAGTGTAGATTATAGAGTGTAGAGTATAGAGTGTAGAGTGAAGAGTATAGTATAGTAGTGTAGAGTAGAGTATAGAGTAGAGTATAGAGTATAGTAGAGTAGAGTAGAGAGTAGAGTAGAGTAGAGTAGAGTAGAGTAGAGTGTTAGATCCACAATAGATAGAAAACTACCTATAGATACAATATGGAGCCTACGATGTCCGATTCTAGTAGTGTCTACTACAATTGCCGTGACACGGCATTTGATCGTTGTGACAAGTCGTGAATCCGAGGCTCTCTTCGAACATTCCAGAAACAATACTTCCATTGTTCTGGTGGAGAGTTTTTCGGAGCCACGTTTCTCTCAAAGTATATAAACCACTCCGGTTCCTCTCTTTAAGGAACCATCAACGAATACAAGATTAGGTTAAGACACGTTATTAAAAGGTGACATATAGAGTATAGTAGTGTGTAGAGCTCAGAGTAGATTTTATAGTAGAGTAGAGTAGACTTTGGGGTAATTGGTATACAGTGTATAGTAGAGAGTAGAGTATAGAGTATAGTATAGAGAAGTGTAGATTATAGTAGAGTAGAGAATAGAGTATGGACTATAGAGTATAGTAGTGTGTAGAGTATAGAGTATAGTAGTGTGTAAAGCTCAGAGTAGATTTTAGAGTAGAGTATAGTAGAGTAATGAGTATAGAGTATAGTAGTGTGTAGAGCTCTGAGTAGATTCTAGAGTAGAGTAGAGAGTAGAGTAGAGTAGAGTAGAGTAGAGTAGAGTAGAGAGTAGAGTAGAGTATAGTAGAGAGTATAGTGTTGAACGTTAGCATATACCAATTGGTATACAGGAACCGTTATATAGTTGGACAGCAATAATTCTCTCAATTGCGTGACTTGGGTAATCAGTTCTGTCATCTGTCTTATAACTCTACTACTATGTAAAGTAGTGCGTTCGTGATCTCTGTTTCACAATTGATGTCGCTCAACACTGAGCAGGATCCTTGTTTTATATAGTTAGTCCTGGGAACTCCTAAACGTATCTCTCCTTCGTCAATCTTTCTTATCTACATTGTCTTCTCCAAGATAATGCTCTGAGTTAGACGAGAGCTAGACGAGAGCTAGACAAGATCTAGACAAGATCTAGACAAGAGCTAGACAAGAGCTAGACGAGAGCTAGACAAGAGCTAGACAAGAGCTAGACAAGAGCTAGACAAGAGCTAGACAAAAGCCCATAGAGCCTTGGCTCTACCTTTATCTCTTCTTCAACAATACCCAACATTGTTTCATCTGGATAGCTTGGCATGAACATGCAGTACTCGCACATGTACTGGTCTCTTAAGTTCATCAGTCACATGTCGCGTGTTCCAACAATTCTACCTTCTCTTTACAGATTAGATATTGAATACATATTGTTACAGAAATTTCATTCACTGAACTATCAGGGAATCTCTTCCAAGGACTTCTTTGAAAGGGTAAATAGATTTAATCCTATGCTGACCGTTCCCTATGAGGGATGGGTCCTAGATGAGGCTCCATCCCTGGCAGGAACGGAGCTATTCTCTTAGTGAGGTGTAACAACAAATTTTGCTAGTGTGGTTTGAATCAATTTGTCGTTCTAGTTTGAATCATTTTGTCGCTCTAGTTTGAATCATTTTGTCCCGCTGGTTTGGACCATTTTGTCCCGCTGGTTTGAATAGTTTTGAAAAACACCGTATTAAAACACCAGGTCGCTGACTCGCTTTATACTACAGTGCTCTTCAAAACTATTCAAACCAGCATGACAAAATGGTTCAAAGGAACATGACAAAATGGTTCAAAGGAACATGACAAAATGGTTCAAAGGAACATGACAAAATGGTTCAAAGGAACATGACAAAATGGTTCAAAGCAGCATGTCAAAATGTTTCGAAACAAGAAGACAAAATGGTTCACACCATCTTTCATTAAAATTCAATGTTCTGAAATTTTAAATCTGCAGGATTAAATCTTGTTGAAAAACATCAATCAATGAGCGCGCTTCCAGCCCTATGTTTTGAAATAGTACCCATTAGGTTTTTTATAGAGAACAATGGTCGCTGTTCGGGTGAAGGAAGATTCCCCAAATATAAAAGGGAGGCAATGCCCCATTTTATTGTTAGAACTTTAATCGAACATTAACTGCCTGAGGAATACAAAGATGCCTCCAATAACCAGACCCACCAAAAGACCTCGTATGGATAATACTTCAATGGACCTCCTGATGCAGCAACTCTCGTTGCTGATCTGGCGTTAAAGGATCTACAAATCTAGAGGATTGTCTCTTATGGTACTACATTTGGGAGTCTTGCAGTATTAATCATGGGTGAAAAACGGATGGAACCAAACTGGTTTCCTTAATATCCTGTATACAACAACTTGTCCATTTGGTTTGAAAGACTGTGTGAAGGGGTACGAAACATTTTGTCGCATTGGTTTGAACCATTTTGTCTTGTTAGTTCGAAAGATTTTGGCGCGCTGGTTTGAATAGTTTTAAAAAACACTGCGACAAAATGTTTCGAACCACACTAGCAAAATGTTTCAAACCAATACGACAAAATTTTTCAAACCAATAATTCAAAAAGTTTCGTACCCCTTCGTAAAGTCTTTTAAACCAAAGGGCGTAATATTACATATCAACTTTCATTAGAATTCAATATTCTGAAATCTGAAATGTGAAATGTATAATCTGGACGATTGCCTCATATGCTACCACATTTGGGACAGAAGTCTTGCAGTATTAATCATGGGTAAAAAACGGATGGAACTGAATTGGTTTCCTTAATATCCTATATACAACAACTTATTAGGAGTTATGTAATCATTCATATTTTACAGTGTTTTTCAAAACTATTCAAACCAACGAGGCAAAATGTTTCGAACCACACTAGCAAAATTAAACATACCAATAATTCAAAAAGTTTCGTACCTTTTCCCACAGTCTTTCAAACCGATTTTACAAAACTAATACACTTATTAAACTACAATAGTTCAAATAGACTTAAAGAGTAACTAGTACAAAACAATCGTGGATACGGGGAACGTGTAATTTCTTATATACTTCTTTACTTAGTAATAATAATATGAATGATTACATAACATAACCCCTAACAAATTGTTGTATACAGGATAACAAGGAAACCAGTTCAGTTCAGTTCCTTCCGTTTTTCACCCTTGATTGGTTCTTGACCCTTGATTAATAGTGCAAGACTTTTGTCCCAAATATAATACATATGAGGCAATCGTCCAGATTTAAGGTTTCAGAATATTGAATTCTAATGAATTCCCAATTTTGCGCACAGGGCTCAAAAATCAACGAATACAAGATTAGGTTGAGACACGTTATAAAGAACATAACAAATACATAGTCATAGTAATACATTGGCCTGGTATGATCCTTAGGGATTCCTCTAAATCATATTACTGTATTCGAATTTTAGGGGTGTACGGGTTTATCTGAAACATTATGCCATTTGGTTTGAAAGACTGTGCGAAGAAGTACGAAACTTTTTAAATTATTGGTTTGATTAATTTTGCTAGTGTGGTTTGAATCGTTTTGAAAAACACTGTACCTGTTTCAGTTCCACTCTCCTTTTCTCTTTTTTTTCTTTTTTTCTTTTTCTTTTTTTTTTTGGCCATACGAGAGCTCCATCTCCAGAGGTTCTCAAGGTTCCCAAGGTTCACCAGCAGTCTTCCCACCTTCCCACCTTCTCACCTTCCCAACTTTCCATCTTTCCAACGGATCTACCCAGAGTACTACTTCATCAGTCCCACAAAGGGAACAAATGCGGTAACTCCAGAAGTACTTTCACACTGACTCCTTTCACTCAGTCACCAATCACTTTCTTTCACTAATCACTTCACCACTCGCTTTCACTCACGAGGAGCACTCACTCACTTACTCAGTCACTCGCTTTTTCACCGCTCACTTTCACAGCCTCTTTTTTTTCTCACTCACTCACTTTCACACTCACTTTTTCACTCACTCACTTTTTCACTCGTTTCTCACTCGTTTCTCATTCTCATTCTCACTCCCGTTATACTCTTTATAAACACGCACTTAGGCTTAACACTTTACACTTCTTTTTTTCACACTCAAATTTCCACTCAAATTTCCACTCAAATTTCCACTCAAATTTCCACTCAAATTTCCACTCAAATTTCCACTCAAATTTCCACTCAAATTTCCACTCAAATTTCCACTCAAATTTCCACTCAAATTTCCACTCAAATTTCCACTCAAATTTCCACTCAAATTTCCACTCAAATTTCCACTCAAATTTCCACTCAAATTTCCACTCAAATTTCCACTCAAATTTCCACTCAAATTTCCACTCAAATTTCCACTCAAATTTCCACTCAAATTTCCACTCAAATTTCCACTCAAATTTCCACTCAAATTTCCACTCAAATTTCCACTCAAATTTCCACTCAAATTTCCACTCAAATTTCCACTCAAATTTCCACTCAAATTTCCACTCAAATTTCCACTCAAATTTCCACTCAAATTTCCACTCAAATTTCCACTCAAATTTCCACTCAAATTTCCACTCAAATTTCCACTCAAATTTCCACTCAAATTTCCACTCAAATTTCCACTCAAATTTCCACTCAAATTTCCACTCAAATTTCCACTCAAATTTCCACTCAAATTTCCACTCAAATTTCCACTCAAATTTCCACTCAAATTTCCACTCAAATTTCCACTCAAATTTCCACTCAAATTTCCACTCAAATTTCCACTCAAATTTCCACTCAAATTTCCACTCAAATTTCCACTCAAATTTCCACTCAAATTTCCACTCAAATTTCCACTCAAACTTACACACTCAAATTTACAGTGTTTCAAAACTTTTCAAACCAGCGCAACTAAATGTTTCAAACCAGCATGACAAAATTTTTCGAACCAAGAAGACAGAATGGTTCAAATCAAATGGCGTAATGTTTCACACCAGCTTTTATTATAATTCAATATTCTGAAATTTTAAATCTGGACGATTCCCTCTTATGGTACTACATTTGGGACAAAAGTCTTGCAGTACCAATCAAGGGTGAAAAACGGACGGGACTGAGCTGGTTTCCTTGTTATCCTGTATACAACAACTTGTCCATTTGGTTTGAAAGACTGTGCGAAAGGGTACGAAACTTTTTGTCGCGCTGGTTTGAATAGTTTTGAAAAACACTGTACACTCAAATTTCCACTCAAATTTCACACTCAAATTTCCACTCAAATTTCACACTCAAATTTACAATGTTTTTCAAAACTATTCGAACCAGCGTGGCAAAATGTTTTAAACCACACTAGCAAAATTAAACAAACCAATAATTCAAAAAGTTTCATACCCCTTCGCTTCGCACAGTCTTTCAAACCAAATCGACAAGTTGTTGTATACAGGATAACAAGGAAACTAGTTCAGTTCCGTCCCCTCCGGTTTTCACCCTTGATTATTATTGCAAAATTGCCAAATGTAGTACAGTGTTTTTCAAAACTATTCAACCAACGCGACAAAATGATTCATACCACACTAGCAAAATTAAACAAACCAATAATTCAAAAAGTTTCGTACCAAGAAAACACAATGGTTCAAACCGAATGGCATAATGTTTCATACTAACTATCATTAGAATTCAATATTCTGAAATCTGAAATTTTAAATCTGAAATCTGAAATCTGGAGGATTGCTTCATATGTTACTACATTTGGGACAGAAGTCTTGCAGTATCAATCCAGGGTCAAAACGGACGGAACTGGTTATGTAATCATTCATATTACTAAGCAAAGAAGTATATGAGAAATCCCATACTTCTTCTTCCTTCTCTTCTTCTCTTCTTCTCTTTTTCTCTTCTCACTCCCTTTGTCTTCTTTTCCTCCTCTTCTTCTTCCTTCCCTTCTCTCCTTCCCTTCTCACTCACTTCTCCACCACTAGTCTGCCGTTACACCAGACCATGGTGGAGTTCCTGTCGTGGCCGGAAAAGACCCATTTCTGAAGCAACTGGAGCATCATACTCTCATAGTCTACGTGCCCCACTTGAGACCGTTGGAACTCAAACACATCCACATTGGACCCGTGACTCTCTAGATCCACCAACTGTGCATCGAAACTCTTACCCACTGCGAGCGTGCTCACCTGCGCATCCAAACCACACGGGCTCCGTATCCACAAATGTTTTGTACTAGTTACTCTTTAAGTCTATTTGAACTACTGTAGTGTAATAAGTGTATTAGTTTTGTACAATGTTTTTCAAAACTATTCAAACCAGCGTGACAAAATGGTTCAAACCAATAATTCAAAAAGTTTCGTACACACCTAATAAGTTGTTGTATATAGGATAACAAAGAATCCAATTCAGTTCCATTTTTCACCCTTGATTGGTACTGCAAGACTTCTGTCCCAAATGTGGTAGCATATGAGGCAATCGTTCAGATTTCAGATTTCAGATTTCAGATTTCAGATTTCAGATTTCAGATGTCAGATTTCAGATTTCAGATTTCAGATTTAAGATTGTAGAATATTGAATTCTAATGAAAGTTGGTGTGAAACATTACATCATTTGGTTTGAAAGACTGTGCGAAGGGGTACGAAACATTTTGTCTTCTTGGTTCGAAACATTTTGTCGCATTGGTTTGAATAGCTTTGAAAAACACTGTACTACTCTGTACTACTCTGTACCAATACTTCACACTACTTTCTATGACACATACGATTAATTGAAACTATATCCACACTATACTCTTTTGTAGTTTCAGTGATTGAGTAGCCTGGAAATAAATGGTTAGGGCTCTATTGATGCCTGGTCTTATATGCACACCCCACTTTATCTAACTTTTCTGGCTTCTCTTTCTGGTATAACTTATATATACCACCATTAAATTACCACCATTAATAATTCCTGGCACTCTTAAATTCTACCCAATCTTTTTAAAATTGGTAGAATACTCATTTAACATGTCATACCCAATAGCTTATCGTAGGTGGTTATGTGCCCTGCCCGTATGATACACTTTAAAAAAGATGCACATTTAAGCGGTATCCATTTGCCATAAAGTTCATGATCCAAAAATAATTCATATAGGTGTATTGACCCGATATGGAAAATAAGCATCGTGAAACAAGCATCGGGATTGTTTCATTGGCACGTGGGGCACATTCAGTTCCAGAAAGTATATGCAGGTTTGGATATATATATACAGGTTTTGGATGTATATGCAGGTTTTGGATATATATATGCAGTCTGCAACCATCTATTGTAGTCATTCTTTTCATTTCCAGAAAGTTCCCCTTTTGAGTACATTTATTCAACACAATAGCACAGTAAATATTCTTAAGAGCTTTTCAATTGGGTAGATCTGTGGTGCATCATGTGCCCTTATCACCCATGTTCACCTTCTTATCTCACTAAACACCAATCAATTCAAGTACCACCAACGTACCGATGTGCATGACCGTTGGCCAACAAATCTTGGACTTATCTCTCAAAAAAACAAAATGATTGCAGCACCACAATTTCACACATGGTCTCCCACTGCATTACTCACTGTGGCCCTAAGTGGCTTAACTAACGTTGATCGGACGGGAAACAGTGCTATACACTTGGTATGGCCGCAACCGACTGTTGATTTTTCCAGGTAACCATAACCAGTGGACCACAACCTCATATCACTTTGCTTCTTATGCATTCTATCCAAAACCAAGAAACCACGAAATATCCAAGCATGAGAAATAACCAGATATAGTCAGTATCACCCCAGATTTATATCACGAAAGAGTATAAATCTATTTCAGCACTGTAGGACAGGATAAATTGTCCGATAATTTCGTGCCACTGGTCACACTGCACCAGACCACCACCATACTCCCCAATATACTCTCACATTGTGTATACCACTATGACCTATAGTACCCAAGGCCGAGTCCAGTATCAGTATTGCACTAGTATTAGTACTAGTGAGTAGTACACTAATTCTAGTATCAGTACTAGTGTACCACCATAATAATTCAAGCCAAATCTTCATAATTCGTCCTGCAGACTTACTCGGCGGAGTAAGTAGGTGCAGTGTGCCAGAAGAATGTTTTATATGCAAGATCGGTATCTCGAATCTTTTGAACAATGCAAATTTCAATGCAAATTTCAATGCAAATGTCAATGTCAAGTGTCAACCTGGAGTGTTAAACTCAGGTGTCAAATTTAAGTGCCAAACTTTAAGATATTATGATGAATCGACCCATATTTAGCCCAAATACTCCCTTTTAACAGAATTTTCTGCAACTCAATCCATTCATGATTTCAAAAGATGATACCCAGACGATACCCGTCAATTTCTAAATTTAGAAGTTTCCACTATGGGCTGGCAATGACACATGGCTTGGGCTCAAGTTGAAGGGGTGCCTGGACTGGGTACAGGAAACAGGAAAGGCTGCATGTAAGGGGAGAATGTTCCTGGGGTGTGTGCAGGAATAGGCGCAGTCCAAAAAAGAAAACGAGAAAAAAAAAGGCAAGAATGATAATACCACGAAAATTGTGGACGAAAAAAAAAAAGGGAGCCAACGAATGTCTGGGAGAAGAGGTGACGCCATATCAGAGACGTCTGCGCGACGCGAATGTCAAAAATGTGTCTGGGCTATGGGCATGCGCGCCTGCTTGGATGCAGGATCCAAATCCCGAAATCACGAATTCCTCTTGTTTCTCCTCAGCTCACAAGATCAGGGGTACTCAAAGGATTAGGGAGGGGGAAGTTTCGAGTGAGATAGTGTTTGAGTTTGGTCTTGATATGTGGGTTTGCGTTGGTATCTGGGTTTTGTCTTGGTCTCTAGGTTTTGTCTTGGTGTGTGGGTTTTGTAGTTGGAGGTATTTAGCTTGTTTGGTTTGGGTGGAGGCACGGTTCGTATGGTAGGGGAGTATCTCGGGTTGATGTGTCAAATTACCTAATGGGGAATGAAACGCAGCACAGCATAAAGACAACAGGGATGATGCATGAAGAGTGCATATGACAACTGATAGGAGAGAATTCCCGTGCTAAGCCTTGCTGGTGGGGCCAAAAGTGGAGGGAAGCAAAGGCCAGACTGGTGGGCGAAGTGGGCGCGCACGAGCAAAGCCCGAGGTGCAGGCCGTACATGCTGTAATGCAATGCGCGCTTGACCACGAGCTACTTTTCAATTACCGGCCCTCTCCGTCGGAGATATATTAAAGCACCATCCTCCTCATTTATCTCTCTCCTTCTCTATTTCAATCACATACCACCAACCCCAAACTGATTCAATTTCTTAGAAGAATTTGCAACATTGAAACAGATTTGAAACAGATTTGGAACACTGCTGAAACACTGTTGAAACAAAGTTGAAACACTATCACCAAACACTCGATATTCACTTCTATAATGAGTCTTCTGGCCAACCGCATCTACCAGGAACCTCCATTCCAGAGCCACTTCTACCCAGCCTCACCAAAAGGTCCTGCAGATGGTCCCGATCTGAAACACCCCCCTGGTCTGACCTTATCCCACTTCCACATGCGGCCTCCGCAAAAAGAAGATCTTTCCCCCCTCGCTTACTCCACATACTCCTTTCCCACTATCCCTAGCCACCACCAAGCTCTTTTGCTGTACCCAAAGTACCAGCCACCCCCTATTCCCCGAACCACACACCCCAGCCAATTAAATCTTGCCGATGTAAATTTCAGTGGCGACAACTTTAATGGAAGCAGCTTCAATGCTGTCAACTTGAATGCTGTAAATTTCAGTGGCGTCAATTTTAATGGCGGCAATGTGAATGGCGGCAATTCGAGTATTCCCCACTTTAATGCCCCCAATTCAAACACAAACACAAACCCACCGCCTAGAAATTCAGGCCCTATAAATATGGGATCCCCTGTAAATTTTTATAGGGGCAGGGAAATTCATGATGGTTCTGAACATAAAGAAAAAACCAAGGGTAAGGAAACTATGGAGGAAAATGTGAATAGGGGAATGAAGCAAAGGGGCCAAGAAGAGACTGGAAGAGAAGAAAAGGGAGAGGCTGTCCAAAATGAGGCCGTGGAAAAAAGGGGTGTCAAAGAAGAGGCTGATTGGAGGAGTGATGCAAAAAGAGAGGCTGTACATTTGATGAGGGAGGGCTCATATATGACCCATGAATGGGTGCGACACGACTCCGAAAGCAGCCTTTCTTCGACCGAATGGGAGTCGCCACATAAGAAGCGGTCCAAGATCCAAATCAGCCGCCCCCGGAATCTCGAGAAAAGCCCCCTTCTAAGCTGTGAACATTGTGGTAAGACGTTTGCTAAGGCATATAACCTTAGGAGCCACGCACGGTCGCACTCCACCGAGAGACCGTATAAATGCCGACATTGCCCCAAAGCGTTTGCCCGGTCACATGACAAGACACGGCACGAACAGTTGCACCGCGGGGTGAAGAACTTCAAATGTGAAGGTTTCTTGAAAGATGGAGTCACGAAGTGGGGATGTGGCAAGAGCTTTGCCCGGTCCGATGCGTTATCGCGTCACTTCCGGACCGAGACAGGGTGGGGGTGTGTACGGGCGTTCATGGAGGAGGCGAAAACCCCGGTTTCTGACCATGCTACTGTACCAGAAAATATGCCCATACCGTCTGGTGGTCTGCAGGAACAATTACTCTTACCTTCAGTTTACTCACTGCCGGAATCCTTTTCGTCTTCTCCGATTTACGGAGCGCCACTATATGCAAGATCGTCTATTTCTTCTTCACCTCCTGCCTCCTTTTTTTACCAGGCGGTTGCCTCAAAGCAGACTGCCAATGTGCAGGTCTTACCTCAATTGTCTTTACCCCCGGTTTCGTGTGGCTACTATCCAGTTCCGGTTCAGAACGATCGGTCCCGGTTCCTGCACGCAGTGCAGCTTCCTCCCTTACTCCGGCACTAAAAGGAAGACCCTCGGACTTCATTCCGACTTTTATGAACATATGACGCATGACGATTTCTTTTTAAGTATAGCTGTGTAATGTAGGTGTAGAAGAATCTCGGGCCTCGGTGCTCGGGTCTCGGACCGGTCGCCCAATTTTCCGGGTATTTAGACTGCAGGTAGTTATCATGCATGCTGCATGGCGAGCTGCACGGGAGTGTTGCATGAGGTTGCGTGCTTTCACATACCGACAGTATGCAGGTGCGATCTAAGCCACATCATATCCCCGATATTATACAGGATTCTTATATCTCAACAATTCCGAAATACTTTCCCTGGTGCACGGGTGCGATTCAAATGATAAAGAGTAATAGACTAGACTTCAAAATCTATGTTAAGAGAGATACTTTGTCTCATGTCTGTTTCAGATCCACCTCATACACATCCTAATGTTTAGCTTCTACTCAGTACTTACTCAGCTGTATACTTTACGTATCATTTCTTACTGTGATATCACTCAAGTCACGACCTAGTATTTGGAGATTCCTGTTTAGTTCTACTCAGGTATATTGTGCTTTTCATATCACATGATAAGACTGGGACATTGGCACTTGACAGTAATTCCCACTTCCGAAACCCATCTATTCCTTCTATTGAATTTCATAGATAATATTCTCCTTATAACAACCGCCCATTCAGTTCTAAAAGGACTGGATCCTCCGTAATAGTGTTTTGCTTAATCTTGCTACCAACACACGACAGCAACAACCAAGATGTTAGTATCATCAAACAGCACTAACATTAGACAGCATCAGCATACAGCTGTTTGGATAGTCGTAAACAGTTGATTAGATTTCCACTATCGAAACTGGGTAATGGTATCAATACCGAATATCTATCTTTAATGAATATAAAAAGGCTGTTCATTGCTGTTCATTGCCGCTGATGGCTGTACTCACGAGGTTGTTGGGGCTTTGTTCATGACGTTGGTGTGGCTGCATTTCTTAGAAGGTGATTATTTTCTCGGGGAATCCGCTGCTTTATATATTCAGCAGAATTTCTTGGGTGTTTTATCTTTGCTGCATTGTCTCTGTATTGTGTCTGCATTTGTGTCTGCATTTGCCACCGAACGTGCAGCTCGTAGTATATAATTACGCGACTCCCAGTGTAGATTTGCAGCACTATTTCACCAATGTGATTTAGCCATTAAAAACTTACAGCACCCTTTGCCAGAATGATACTGTCGTTGGTACGCCTTTCGTACTCAGGGGTAGCCTTTTATTGATATCAGTTATAGAGTTGCGGGGACTATTTACTAACTATATTGACACCAGTTATGAGGGTTTGGGTTAATAAATCACACAGAATAAGAACTGCCCATTTTGAACATACATACATTTTTTTAGTTTCAATTTGATTCATACCGCCAGTTCATCGGAATTCCTGCATCAACATGAAATGGGTGAGAGCTTATAACCCACGTGATGAACTGATTGATGACTAAAACTCATAACCAATCTTATCAACTAATCGATAAACTGAATTTCCTAGGCTCATGATAATCTAATTGAATGATCAGTCTAGACTCTCCTGGGCTATTTGGAAGAATCGTGCTCGAATTGTTTCCGAAACACATTGGTGTATCAGATTGCGGGTTACTCTACTGCTTTGAGAAAGATATTGCGGAAACTTTAAACCTTATCACGCACCAACAAAGTGGAGAAGTTAATCCATGAACTGTGATAGAGGTCAATTGATCCTGAAACATATGGTACTTACTACAAAAGTTTCTACGATACCCGAAGCGGCAGGTGCTACATTATCAGACAGAACACAGAATAGCTTAACATGGGGTATTTACCTACTTTGTCCATTTGAATTATGGTTTGTTTCATCTTTCAAACTGTTAATTGTTTCATTGTTAACTCTGACTGTTTTATCCGGCAGTGAATGGATATTACGGGTGTCGGCCTTAAGGAACCTGCATATGCCTCGAACTTCGAAATGTGGGGTACCGCACTATAAGAACACCACACTGTTAACGCCTGACACTGACCACACCCCACCACCGCATTTCTTCACGCCCAATTCACCTAACTACACGAAATTTCATTGACTATGGACGGAATTCTTAGGCTTGAACACCAGGTCCCGCACCTCCCTGTGCCCAGCTTATCTGACTCCGTCCAGCAGATTCTTACCGCGTTGAAGCCCCTTCTTACCGCTGAGGAATACGACGAGCTCTTGGACGAGGCGTCCCGGTGTCTTGGAGACGAACAAATTGTCTTGGTCCAAAAACACTTGGAAGCGGCCGCCTCAAACCCTGCCGTGGCTTGTTATTTGAACAGTATAAATGGAGATAGTTACCCCGGAATCTATGGCGAGATTCGTGGCGGTATTTTGCCCCGCAACCCTTACCTTGTGTTGGAGGAGGATCCGTACGCCATGACAATTAACCCACCCAACCAGGCGCAACGGGCGGCGTCATTGATCAACTCGTCGCTTAAGTTTATTGTGACCATGAGAAACGGCACCTTGAAGCCAGACCTCACCCCGAAATCGGGAAAGCCCTTGACCATGAACTGCTACAAAAACTTATTTGGGACTACCCGTGTTCCTGGTGAATACCATTCGGTGACCATCCAGAAATACCGCCACCTCAATGATTCTAGACACGTGGTGTTTATTTGCAACAACCAGTACTATGCATTGGAGGTGCTTACAGAATTGAACGAGAAGCTGGATCCCGCCCACCATACTCCCCACCAGATCTACTTCAACGATACCGATTTGGCTGCCAAAGTACAAGCGATTTTGACCGACGCCAACTCGGTGGATCGTACCAAATCCGTCAATAGCGGAATTGGGTCCATTACAACGCAGACTTATACTCAATGGGCAACAGCACGCCACGAGCTTGCACGCTCCAGCCCTAACTTAGCGCAAACAATTGATAATGCGCTTTTCGTGGTGGTTTTGGATGATACCGTAAGTCCAACTACCGACCAGGAGAAAATCCTGGCCATCTCCCATGGGCTGTCGATGCTTGCTCCCGGAACTAACATCCAGGTAGGCTCTTGTACGTCTCGGTGGTATGATAAACTTCAGATCATCATCACCAAAAACGCCACTGCTGGAGTGGTTTGGGAGCTGTCTACCATGGATAGCACAGCTATTTTGCGCTTCATCAGTGATATCTACACTGACCTGATTTTAAAGCTTGCCAAGAATATCAACGGGGCTGAAAGCACTCTCTTCGATTCCAGTATTCAGTTTGTGCTGGGTCTTGAGTCCGACAAAAAGCCCCGGATCAAACCCTTACATTTCTCCATGACTCCAGAGATTGGCAACCTCGTGCATCTTTCGGAGACCCGGTTGGCGGACTTGCTTAACCAGCACGAGCAGAAGACGCTCACCATGAAGCTCAACACGCATCTTCTTTCTAAACTTGGGATCTCCACCGATTCGTTTCTTCAGGTGGGTTTCCAGATCGCCTACTATGCGTTGTACGGCAAAATGGCCAATACATTGGAACCAATCACAACCAGAAAGTTTCGAGATGCTCGTACAGAGCTTATTGCGGTCCAAACCGAAGACATATCCCAGCTTGTCAAACTCTTCATTTCATGTAACGAAGATTCCAAAAAATGGGATTTTTTCAAGAGGAGTTGTGCTGCACATACTGAGCAGTACCGGGCTGCAATGGCCGGAAAAGGCTTCGAGAGGCATTTGAATGCCATTTCTCAGGTTCTTTCCAAGCCGCAGGCCGCTGAGAACTTGAACCGTATCAATAGCGAGTCAGGACTTGAACCTATTGGCGATTTGGATTCGCTTCATACCGAGTCAATCCCGCTTCTTTCCAGCAATCTCCTTGAGAAGCTCTTGAATGCGGAAATCCTCATTTCCAACTGTGGAAACCCTGCGCTCCGGCTCTTTGGCATTTCTCCAGCAATCGACCAAGGTTTTGGCGTGGGCTACATCATCCACAAGGATAAGGTGGTGGTGACTGTTTCGTCCAAGTACCGCCAGACGCAGCGGCTTTTGGACACGTTCGAGTCGGTGATGGGCGGCATCAAGGAAATCGTGGCCAACGAAGCCGACATGGTGATGGCCGAAGTAGATACGCAGAACAGAAAGGAAGAGCTCAAGCACTTGCGGTTGCAGAAAGAACTCAGCAAGGTCAACTTGGACCTATCGCTGACCAGACATCCCATCGACTTGGCCTTCACTGCTACGCCCAGTGCAGAATTGGAGCATGAGTCCCTTTCAACCGACACAAAAGACTACTTTTACCTTGGAGGGTACGGTTACTTTGACGAGGGCCAAGTGGCGCTCCGCAGTGACGAGCTTATTCGGGCCGAGTCCTTACTTAACAGTCTGCTGCACTTACCATCGTTAAGACCTTCGCGGGCTGTTTCCAGGCACCATTCGTCGACCAATCTCAGTGGGTTGGGAAACGAGCTCAAGGAGCGGCTTTCATTGGGCGACCGGATCCGAGACCGGCTTTCTCCAAGCATCAACGGGTCTAGTGAAAATGTGGACGTGACCACCAAAAGCAGTGTCGGGCGTTCGATAAAGCATAAGTTTTAGGGACTCAAGAAGCCAGTCAGCAATTCATCAGCAACGATATTGATCAATGAGGAATAAAAAAATGAACAATGAAACTCAATTGATAATCACGCAATGACAGCTTATCATGAGTCAAGTTTAGTCACCGGCCAGTTGAGAATTACATCAAGGTTTAGATCAAGGTTACGACAAGAATTCCGAAAACGTCGACAATCAACAATGATCAGAAAAGTCAATGATCTGTCATGATAACAGGTTCCAAGATTCATGCTTTTTAAGTTATTAAATGGTGCCAAGTTATAAAGAGTTATCAAGTTATCAAGTGGTTTCAACTCATCAAATGTTTCAACTTAGTACTGCTTGAAAAATATCAAGTGGTAACAAAATATTAAGTGGTTCCAACTTATTTTTTGGTTATAAGAGATAAAGAGGTAGAGCAAATGCAGGCATGCTCAACCAAAGGCTAGTTGAAGACCAAAATCGATTCCTCTTAGGCGATTCCATCAAATTATTTATCACAATAAACACAAGATTAACAAGTTTGAGATCTTGATGATTGTGGAGGTTTGCAACAGCCTTTTGTAAAAGCGAGGAGTGGTGGTGGTGTATGTTCCGATTTATCATCTATCATCGCATAAACTGCGCAGTTATTTCATTGGGAACCAATGACATCTTATAGTTGTGGAACTTCAGTATTCACCTCAATCATTTCTATTCTTATCTGTATCCACCCACCTCCTTTTCTGGGAGACAGTGTGTGTCGACCACCAAAAGAGTAATCCTGCATATTATGAACCATTCACTGTTTCATTTATCCTGATTATATGCAGTCACAAAACCATATGCAGTACACAGAGATGTACTGGTTCCTCATGTTCCTACACCAATTACAAATTACCACTTCCCCAATGGATAGAAGTGGCATCACAGCAATCCGCAAGGCTTTCGTCCGGGTAAAAGGAGTGGATGCCGCTAAGTTTTTGAACGGGCTCCTAACCACCCGTCTCATCCCTAATGCTGTTAAAAAAAAGCAGCACACCATCTCCCTTGATGAGAATCGGCACTGGCAGCTCTCCAAAGCCATAGACTTGGAGCAAAACTGGGGGGCCATGCATGAGGACATTTACGACCCGGATAAGAATATATGGGTCCGTCGGGATGGTGTTTACTCCATGTTTCTTAATTCCAGAGGAAGAGTCATCAACGATTGTTTCAACTACCCGTATCCGTTTCAGGTTACGACAAACTATAGTGAAACAGAATCTGAAACAGAAAAAAGACAAAGAGTAAACAAAGGTGAAACAGAAAAGGGGCAAAAAAACAAATCTGAAACAGAATCTGAAACAGAAAAAATGCAAACAGAATTTGAAACAGAATCTGAAACAGAAAAAAGACAAACAGTAAACAAAGCTGAAACAAAAAAAAATCTAGATCCCGAAAATAGTCAAGCCCAAGAGTTGGCGTTGACGAAAATGGTTCCCAGTTATGTGCTTGAAATTGACCCTCGGTATCAACGGCTGCTTCTCCTGCTTCTCAAGATCCATAAGTTAAGTGCACGGGTTACATTTGATACCCCTCAGTTTTTTTCCTATTACTACTATAATGATTCAGTGGAATTTGAGCAGTGGATAGTGGATTTGCAAGAACGGTACTTCACTACGGTGACTCCACAAGAGGCCATTCTTAATACGGACCTGTTTATGAGGAACCAAGAGATCTTGGCTGCAGGACAAGCTTCTTATGTGCAGTGCTTTGCATTTGATAACCGGATCCCCAATTTTGGCCTCAAAGTCGTTACTAGTAAAGAGTTTTCTGACCCAGCAGAATTAATATCTTCGGAATTCCTTGCTCGTTTTCCAATTACTCATACAATAACAGAAGAAGACGTCACCGTGCGGCGTATGCAGGACGGCTTATTTGAACCAGCAGATGCTCCTCCAAATCAATCCTTACTTCCTTTCGAGGCTAATTTGGACTTTGTCAATGGTCTCTCTGTGGATAAGGGATGTTATGTGGGGCAGGAGTTGACGATCCGGACTTACAACTCCGGTGTCATTCGGAAACGCATAGTTCCAGTGGAATTTGAAACGAACGTGGAGTCTCTTTTGGGCGAAACCGATCCCACGACTCTTGATATTCAACGTCCAGAGTCTTCAGAATCAAAAGAACTTTCTACAGAATCTGATTCTGCAGGTTCTTCAGCATCTGATTCTTCCTCTTCTTCTCCATTTCCAGCTTCTCCGTTTGGATCAGGAAAAGTGTCCCGAAGAGGAAAACTCGCTAAACTTCTTAGTGTACGAAAAAACCTCGGGTTCATGTTGGTGGCCGTGGAAGAGGTGGAGAAAAACGACCAATTTTGCTTGGTTATAGGAGACAAAAAGGTGCTTGCTACAGCTACTCTCCCGGAATGGTGGCCTGTGGAGTAAATGTTTGAGTTTGGTGTTTTGGTGACTTGAAGTCCCCAAATAGTCTTTTTCCTGCATATACGCATGGGTACGGCTCATATTCGAGTCAAGAGTGTTGAACATGTGACATGTATTGACCCGTGTACGCAGTTAATGTGTTATCCTGCAGTAGAACAGAATTGGACAAGCCTCATAGGGTTCCGAGGAACGCATGAGTGCAGACTAGTATTATAACTGGGTCTTGGCGTCAGGTGGATTCAGGTTTGACTTTAGACAAGGAATTACCAAGTCCGGTGCAGGAATAAGAAGTCCAGGGTGAAAAGGTATATATAAAGGATTGGCATTTGACTTGATTGTCAAGTATCTGGGAAGTGAGATTTGTTCTTTAGTCAAGTGTGACTTCAAGAAGGGTGAATTTACGGATTGTCCGACTCAAGATCGCATCACTTAACGAAGAAGATCATGTGATGAGTGTCAGACATGAGACAAACAAAGTCGACTCAAACAGATATGGATCAAACAAAGTTGGTCAAACCAAAGGTGGTCTTGACCAAAGATGGCTCAAACAAATCCAAATCCAAGAATCTATCTCAGGTAACATGTTACAACTATGGTGTAAAGGGACACTATCAGGCAACATGTAAGAAACCGAAGAAAGAGAATGGAGGTTATATATCGAATGAACTGCACAGTCCGTATTACTTACGCCGAGAGGTGAAATTTGTATGGGATTCTGGAAGCGATGTGAACATCGTTAACCAATTAGAGTTATTCCAAACTTTCAACGAAGGGTCATTTAGGTTTAAAGTGGCAGATTCGGGATTCCGCTTTAGGTTGAGCGGTATTACGAGTAACCATAATTTCACGGATTTCCTAGTACAGATTAGTAGCACAACTAAGAACCTAAGAATGAACAAAGACATGACCCTTACCGACTATGGACTGAGAATGGCAAAACCAACACTATACACTACACTATACACTACACTATACACTACACTATACACTACACTATACTGTAAATCAGACAACATGTTCCGCAACTATAATTGCGGCACCAGGTGGACCATAGATTAACCATGGTGTGATGTTCAGTGGATGAGGACCGAAGGACACTGTCCTCATAGTCTCTTCAAGATATGTAAACACTTGAGGGGTGTTTACTTCAGGAGGAGAAGGAGATGTGCAGTTGTCAGTGTCCATTGAAGTATTGGTGGGTTTAGTCTTTGGAGACATCTTGGTATGCCCCAGACAGATGATATTTGATTGAGTTACTTAAAAAGATGGATATGGTCCAGACTCCCTTATATATTTTGGAGCTCTACCTTCACAGCACCGGGTGGTTGTAGTGACCTCAGGTGTACAGTGTTTTTCAAAAGTATTCAAACCAGCGCCACAAAATGCTTCGAACCAAGAAGACAAAATGTTTCAAACCAGCGCAACAAAAAGTTTCGTACCCCTTCGCATAGTCTTTCAAACCAAATGGACAAGTTGTTGTATACAGTATTTTTCAAAAGTATTCAAACCAACGCAGTAAAACGATTCAAACCACACTAGCAAAATGTTTCAAACCAGTGCGACAAAATGGTTCAAACCACCATGACAAAATGTTTCGAACCAAGAAGAAAGAATGGTTCAAACCAATAATTCAAAAAGTTTCGTACATCTCTAACAAGTTGTTGTATACAGGATAACGGGGAAACAGGGTTCAGTTCCGTCCGTTTTTCTCCCTTGATTAATACTGCAAGACTTTTGTCCCAAATGTAGTACCAATATGAGGCAATCGTCTAGATTTTAGATTTCAGAATATTCAATTCTAATGCAAGTTGGTATGAAACATTATGCCATTTGGTTTGAAAAACCGTGCGAAGCGAAGGAGTATGAAACTTTTTGAATTATTGGTTTGTTTAATTTTACTAGCATGGTTTGAATCGTTTTGCCGTGCTGGTTTGAATAGTTTTGAAAAATACTGTAAAACGATTCAAACCACACTAGCAAAATGTTTCAAACCAGTGCGACAAAATGTTTCAAACCAATAATTCAAAATGTTTCAAACCAATAATTCAAAAAGTTTCGTACCCTTTCGCATAATCTTTCAAACCAAATGGCGTAATGTTTCACACCAACTTTTATTAGAATTCAATATTTTGAAATCTTAAATCTGAAATATCTTAAATCTGGACGATTGCCTCTTATATACTACATTTGGGAGTCTTGCAATACCAAAAAAGGGTCAAAACGGACGGAACTGATCTGGTTTCATTGTTCTCCTGTATACAACAACTTGAGTTTGGTTTGAAAGACTGTACTAAGGAGTACGAAACATTTTGTCGCACTAGTTTGAATCATTTTGCCCCACTGGTTTGAATCATTTTGTCGCGCTGGTTTGAATCATTTTGTCGCGCTAGTTTGAATAGTTTTGAAAAACACTGTATAGAATAACAAGGAAACAGGGTTCAGTTCCTTCCGTTTTTCACCCTTGATTGGTTCTTGACTCTTGATTAATATTGCAAGACTCCCAAATGTAGTATATAAGAGGCAATCGTCCAGATTCAAGATTTCAGATTTAAGATTTCAGACTATTGAATTCTAATAAAAGTTGGTGTGAGACATTACGCCATTTGGTTTGAAAGACTGTGCGAAGGGATATGAAACATTTTGAATCATTGGTTTGAAACATTTTGCTAGTGTGGTACGAAACATTTTGTCGCACTGGTTTGAATCATTCTGTCTTCTTGGCTCGAAATATTTTGTCGGGCTAGTTTGAAACAATCTGTCGCACTGGTTTGAATCATTTTGTCTTCTTGGTTCGAAACATTTTGTCGCGGTGGTTTGAATACTTTTGAAAAACACTGTATACTTGACTGATTTACATGTGCCATTGATTTCCTTTTTCACCTCTAAAAATTAGACTGATTTACATGTGCCATTGATTCTACTACTATTTTTCACCATTATTAAACAAAGCATAATTTTTATTTCTATTTTTATTTTTATTTTTATTTTTTTTAATTTAATATTTCTATTCTTCATTATTCTATGATTTATCGCCGCACTTACATTATGTCAATCTCTTAGAATGGTTATTATCACCACCAATGTTAGATCCACCATATCCAGGGTCCTTTCTATGAAGGTATTATGAAGCCTCTCAGTCCGATTGTTACAATGGCCATGGCCATCGTTGTATGAAGTATTATGATGGCCTTTTCAAATATTCTGGAACAATCCTTACTATTGTTCTAGTGGAGAGTTTTTCGGTGCCATGTTTCTCTCAAAGTTATATAAGCCGTTTCGGTTCCTCTCATTGAGGAACCATCAACGAATACAAGTTTAGGACAACACACGTTATAAAGAACATAACACACTATACTATAGACTAGTAACTATATACTAGAGTAGACTACTATAGACTAGTACACTAGTTCACTACTTTTACTCTCGATACCCGGCACTACTCATACTACTCATAGTCATACTACTCATACTACTCATACTACTCATACTACTCATACTACTCACTACTCACTCTCTTGATACCCTTAATCCTACCCATACTACCCATACTACTCATAGTAATACTACTCATACTACTCATACTACTCACTACTCACTCTCTTGATACCCTTAATCCTACCCATACTACCCATACTACTCATAGTCATACTACTCATAGTCATACTACTCATAGTCATACTACTCATAGTTATACTACTCATAGTCATACTACTCATAGTCATACACCTACTGTACTATCTTTTCTGCTCTTTTATAAATATAAAATTGTTGGTAATATCATTAAAAAAACTTTCTCTATAAGTAAAATTAGCTGTTAATAAAATATATGGTGTTTTAATACCTCCTTTCAATCTATTAGTCAATTTCATTTGATATGAAGCTGATAATAGAAGAGATCATGCAGCTAAAGTTCGTAAAAAAGGTGCTCCTCTATTTATAGATCCAGTTAATGATAAAATTTTTCCATAAATTTTAATGAGAATGGTGTAACAGTATTACAGATTACCTTTTGCTCTACTAGGCCTAGTACAGTCTAATGAGCAACAGCTCAGCAGTAGTGCAGTAGTCCAGTGGTCCAATCCACCAATATACTGATTTACTAATATACTGATTTACCAATTATCGTGCTCTTTGATAAAGTTTGGAAACCTAAACTTGTATTCGTTGATGGTTCAAAGAGAGGATCCGGAGCAGCTTATATAACTAAGAAGAGAAACAAGGCATCGAAGCACTCTTCACCAGAAAATTAGTGATTATTGTTCTGACATATTCGAAAAGGCAACATATTACTTCATACATTGATGGCTGAACACCATAATACGGCGTTTGCAATGGCTTTTATTAGGATCGGACAGAGTAGGCTTCATAATGCCTCTATATGTAGTACCTATAGTGGATCTAACAAATACACCAATATACCAATACACCAATACACCAATATACCAATATATAATACCAATATATAATTATAGCAATATATCAATGTTTTCCAATGCTTGAGTCCCAAAAATCCAGGTCCTCTGATTATTTGTGTAGTGGTGTAGATTGGTTGCTGGAGACTAGACTGGCTCACGTGACTCACTCCACTCATTATCCAGCATCCAGCCAGATCAGTGCCTGCCAATACCAACAATACTAAACCAATACCAACAATACTAACCAATAACTAAGTCCCGAACTATAATTATGATCTTTTTTACAGATGCAGTTTCTGATTATAAGTGATTGTAGAGATTAGTATAGCCTAGCGCACGTGACTCACTCCACTCACTATATATTCGCGACTCACTCTACTACTACTACTCCACTTATCACCACTTATCATCGCCACCATGTACAAACTAAGAACTACACTTAAGGGGCATGAACTGGACGTCAGAGGAGTGACGGCTGTAGGTGAGGCGGTTCTTGTGACGGGCTCACGTGACGCCTCTGCCCGGCTGTGGGATCTTTCCGTGCCTCTAGACTACAATACTGAAGGCACCATTTGCTTCAACTCGCCCACGGGGTCATTTATTAATTGTGTGGCGTCGGTGGATTCAGCGTTGACAGGCCAATTGGTTGCGTGCGGCGGGAAGGATGCCATTGTTTATTTGGCGGAGATATATGAAACATTCCTGAAACCTGGGGATGATGTGGGCAAGTTCCAATTGGTTGGCCATTCAGGTAACGTGTGTTCGCTAGACTACACGCAGGACCAGCTCATATCTGGTTCATGGGACTGCACGGCCAAAGTATGGGATTTGACGTCATTTTCGGTGAAGTACGACTTGCTGGGTCATTCGGCTGCGGTGTGGGATGCCAAGGTGTTGGATGCTGCAAACGACATCTACCTCACGTGTTCGGCCGATCGAACCATTCGGAAATGGAAAGGCGCAAAGGAAATCGCCTGCTACAACGGGCACTCCGATGTGATCCGAAAGCTTTTGGTGTTCCCTGGAGGAAAGTCGTTTGCCTCTGCGTCCAACGACTGCACCATCAAGATCTGGGATGCGGAAACTGGTGCTTTGCAACATACTTTGACGGGACACGACTCTTTCATTTACGATTTGGCTTTGCTTTCAAATGGAGACCTCGTTTCGACTGCTGAAGACCGTTCGGTGCGGATCTGGCGCAACAATGCCATTTTGCAGGTCATCACGCTTCCCTGCATTTCCGTGTGGTGTGTATGTGTGTTGCCCAATGATGATTTCGCCGTGGGAGGCTCTAACAAACAGGTGTACGTGTTCACCTGTGACCCGAGCCGGTACGCCACCAAAGAGGCCATTGCGGCCCTTGAGGACGCCTTGCGGCTGTCTGCAATCTCAGAGCAATCGTTGGATAACTTGAAAAAGACCGATGTTCCGGGCTACGAACGCTTGGACTCCCCGGGAAAGGAGGAGGGGCACGTGATCACCGTCAAGAGTCCCGTGGGCGTCATAGAGGCCCACCAGTGGTCTGGCGGCCAGTGGATCAAGATTGGAGATGTGGTCAATTCCGGAGGTGGTTCCTCCAGCAAGGTACAGTACCAGGGCCAAGAATACGACTATGTTTTCGATGTGGACGTCGAAGACGGCAAGCCGCCTTTAAAATTGCCCTTCAACGCCACTGACAATCCGTACGTTGCTGCAGAGAAGTTCTTGGCCGAGAACGACTTGCCTTCTTCCTATACTGAGGAGGTAGTACAGTTTATCCACAAGAATACCGAGGGTTTCCAAATGGGGGGACAACCCGAAAAGCCGGTGGAAAACCCATACCAAAATTCGGCATCACATATGTCAACAGATTCGTTGGTGGATCCTCCGTTTTTCCCCGAAACAACGGCAATTACCTATGACGATTTCAAGGCCACATCGTTGAATAATGGCTTCTCCAAGTTGAATGCCCAGCAACAGGAAAACGGGTTCGACGATAAGGAAGTGGCTCGCGTGCAAGCGAGCTTGGAGAACCTCAAGTCTAAGGACGCAATGTTCCTTATTCTGAAGGTGGTGCCTCGAATTCTCTCCAAGTGGGAAAAGCAACAGAGGCTCATTGGGTTTGATTTGTTGAGAATCGCCATCTCCAGGGTCTCCACTGCAGACTTGATCCAGTCCACGGACGAGGCCGAGACCATTTACAAGCTTCTCTTTGCCACGCTTGAGGATATCACCGAGGACGATGTGACCATCTTCATGATGATCGCCAAGGTGTTGAGCAATTTGGCCAATAGCACGCTTTTCATGCAGATCTTTTTGACCGTGGAGGACAACGGCACGGTGTTGTTGAACGAGTACTTTGACGAGCTCTCACAGCATTTGACGGTGTTGGTGAAGATCATGACCTCATCGGAGGTGGCTAGTGCCCATAAACATTTTGGTATGGCATGCACGGCGATTGCCTCTTACTGGTTTAATCTTCTGGCACGGTTCAAAAGTTATTTGGGTGCCAACCCTACATCGCTGGCTACAATCTTAAGTGCTTTGGAGGAGATCGGTGAGGACTTGGCCCGCACGGGCGAGGAGCCTTCGTATAGATTGGCCGTCGCCTATGGCAACTTCCACTTCTATGATCACTCGCTTATTGAGCCTCATTGGTTCCTGGTGATCAAGTCTCTCCACCAATCCGACCGATTCCAGACCGTCTACAAGGAAATTGACCTGAAATAGGTAAAGTACCAGTCGAAGACCAGGTCGATGACCAGTATAATGGCCTGGGATAGTGAGTGGATGGAGACACACTAGAGAAGAAGGTCAATTTAAATTCATTAGAGAATGTATCTGATGAAGACCCGGGAATTATCTAGTCTGAAAAGACCTAGGTAATAGTGAATCTGATGGAGATTGACCTGAACACTAGTCTTAAAACATGAATATCTAGTCTGAAGACCTGAATATCTAGTCCAAAGACCTGAATATCTAGTTTAAAGACCTGAAATACCTCATGTGATGGAGATTCCTTAGAAAGTGGTATCTGATGGAAACCAGAAGAATAGTGTCTAATGCTTGATTAACTATCCTGCATTTGTCTACTGTCAGTGATCATCTACAACTCACTTGTCTACTATTACTACTAGTGACACTAATACTGATACTGATACGGAAAGTGACAGTGCTGTATTATTTGGTGTACTGATTACAGTTCCTCCAATTCGGTTCCTCCGATTCAGTCCACCAGATTGGGTACTATTCCAGTTACTATCAGTCCTACTTCAGTCCAATTAGTGCTTCTTACTCAAGAATATACTGATCTCACGTGACCAATGGACGCGAAGATCTGAAGCCTCAAGCGTTCTCCTCTACACCTACTCCTTTCTTCTCACCTCTTCACCCCTTCACTTTTGTGAATTTCCCCACCTCTTGCCACCGCTGACTTCTTCTTTGATGGCAACTGTAAAGCTCCGCCGAGGCGTGGTCGTGCCGTTGGCCGTGTTCATGCTGGTGCTTGTTCTTCTCTTTGTTGCGGGCTCCAACCCACAGAATATGGCCCTGCATCTAAGGCAAATGGCCGGGACCGGGTTCTATGACCCCGAGATATATGACGATGAAGGGGCTCCGAGTTCCGAGCAATTAGTTCAGTACTTGAGCGAAACGGGGGAGAAAGAAAAGGGTGGTGGGAACTCGGCATTGTATGCAGGAGCAGAAGGTGAGGAACAGCTCCGATTGGCCAGCAAGTTCGGCCAGGAAATGCCCATAATTCTGGTTCCAGCGAAGCAGTACCCCGAAGTGCCGGCACCCGAGAAAAATTCCATTTCGGGGGATTTATCGTTCCGGTTCTACTCCCACAACATCAAAAACGGTGCCCATACGAACCTAGGCAAAGGGGAAATGGCGTGGAAACACCGCAGACTGCATGTAGTCAGCTCCATAAAGGCCCATACACCAGCAAACACCATCATCACGCTCCAGGAGCCGGTCAAATTCCAGGTGGACGAGGTGTTGGAGGCGTTGAACCGGTATAGCCCGGAAGAGCAACCGGAATGGACTGCGTATGGCGGCGGCCGCATTGACGGGGCCCACGAAGGAGAGTTTGTGCCGATAATAATCCGGCAGGCTGAGTGGGAGGTTGTCTTTGATGATACTTTTTGGTTGAACCCAAAGGACGAACGTAGCTCGTATACGGGGTGGGATGGGAAGTACCCTCGGATCTGCACGCATGTGACGCTCCGGCATCGCCAGACCGGAACCTACATCAATGTTTTCAACACCCATTTCGACCATAAGGGTGCCGTGGCACGTGCTGAGTCTGCAGCCATGCTCATGAGCAAAATGGACTCCATCAACGAGTGGCCACTGTTTCTTTTGGGTGACTTCAATGCAGTCCCCTCCGATGCCAGTTACCAGACTCTCGCTCTGGTCTATTCTGATACACACACGCTAGTGAATTCGGAAAATCGGTATGGTCATCACGAATGGACGGTGACGGGTTTTCTGGGGGAGTTTTCACAGGATGCAAAACGAATCGATTATATCTTTGCTCCTGCAGATACTAAGAGGGAAATGGATCCAGTATGTGAAGTAGAAGATCGGGTCATTGATCTCCGGCTCAAGGGCTATGGTTTGATGCATTCCAAGTTTGGGGGTGTGTATATGAGCGATCATCGGCCGTTGGTGGCCGATTTTCAGATTCACAGGTGTTAGAAATACCCACTGGTGGAATACACTTGAATGGAATACACACGAGTGGAATACACTCGAATGGAATACCCACGAGTGGAATACACACGAAGTGGGTATTTCAGAAGTGGGTATCCAGAAGTGGGTATCCAGAAGCGATCATCTAGAAGTGACCATCTAAAAGTGGCTACTAAAACAGCTCTCTGGAAGTGGTTACCAGAAGTGATCAGCTAGAAATAGCCATCAAGAAGTGGTTATCAGAAATATCTATCAAGAAACGGGTATCCAGAAACAGGTATCCAGAAATCTTATTCCAGAAGTGAAATGGGTACTGGCGCAATGACCACGAAGTGCGTATACCGAAGTGGTAACTGGAATTGATGATCCAAAGATGGTGTTGCAGGAGTTTCGAGAAGAGTATCCAAATAGTATTCCGGGAGTGGTATTTTAGAACTGATATTCCAGAAGCGACTGGGAGTGGGATTCCAGTAATGGTTCCTGAAATAACTATCCAGAAGTGAATATCCAGAAGTCGGTATCCAGAAGTGGGTATCTAGAAATAGTTATCTAGAAGTGTTAGTTGAAATGTGATATTTCAAAAGTGGGAACCAGAAGTGATTTAAAATGGTGATTCAGAAAAGCTATCCAGAAATGGTAGTGCAGAAGTGAAATAGCCACTGGTGGAATGACTAGAAATGGTAACCAGAAGTGATCAGATATGGTAATCCTTAGTACTGGTTCTAATGGTTTTATAGTGGAAACTGTTCTGGTTCGGTTCGACTACTCTTCCATTATCCTGGTCATAGCTCTTGTTTTTCTTGTCTTCTGTTAGCTCTACTAGATACTGTTTTAGATCTAGTTCTAGTAGAGTGTACCAGTTCCACTGCTGGCTTTGCTCGGTATTTTTCTTGCTGTAGCTTTTTTGACTAGATATGGTTCTAGTACTGATCCTAGTTTTTCCAGTAATACTAGTCTTCTAGATATTGTGATAGTACCAATTTTAGTTATTAGGTATTGTTCTGGTTCTGTAAGTCTGTTTAAGTCTAGTCCTCTCAATTTTTGCTACCAACCTCCCCAAATAAACCCCTACACATGCTAGTTTCGCTGGAAAATGTACGAGAGATTGGCCAAGCATCTTGAAATATTGCCCATGTACACCGAATCGAGTGATAACTTGAATAGAGCCATTGAAACAATGCTGAAGACAATATGACCCTGTGTGGCCGAAACAGTCAAGTATTTATAGGCCTTGGATTTGGAAAAGAGACCCACACCCAAAATATTGTTTGGCTTTGGTTTGGGTGTAAGGAGGAACGGACAAAAAGCATGGCGGAATATGAAGATACTAGAGTATCCAAGGAACGAGAAAAGGCCCTCTTTGTTCATTGTCCAGAGATTATTCAACCAGCCAGGTAATGATTTGGAAATGGACCGGTGTAGGATTCCCTATATGCAGTAACCCCAAAAGCATACCATTCCAATGACAAATGTCTTCCCTGAATACATTATCCCTCTTTAGAATTAAGTACCAGACAATAAAATTTCAAAAAGAACTGCAAAAGATTGGCTAAGAAAGAGGAACTGTGTGCAGAAGATTGACTAGTTTCGGCAATGACTTTTTCTCTAGAAAACTGTAATGGTGCTGGATAAATGTAAATACTTATGGGGATTTAGAAGTTTAATTAACTTTTTTTTTTCAAGAGCATCAACCAAAGATATTTCATGTTCTTCCACTTTCCAGAATTTCCATGTTCTAGAGACTTCAAATTAACTGTGGAGGATGACAACTTCTAACCATAAAAAGTAAGAGATTGGGAACTCCATCTATCACAAAAATAGTACTAAATATTATGATCAATGTTTCAAATCATGACAAATTCAACGACCACTGCTGGTTTAATGGAGTACTTTTGAGAAGGGTTGCAAAAATGCGGAGGGGATACTACTTCTTATATATTGCAGGAATTTGCGGGATTTTATGAAACACGTTTCAGATCATGATGTACCACAAACGCAATGGAATGCATTAGAAATGCATTAACATGATGCAGCATGTCTTTGCGGAGCAATATAAAAGCCATGGTTTGCCCTGTGAAGCTCACATTAAAAATTGGCTGTCATTCAAGAATTGCAGCAGGTTCTGCTAAATGCGAGTACTTGGAATCTACTGAACAACCGAGTCTTGGAACCTTCAGTGGAGGAAATATTATCATGGCCAGTTGCTATTTCCCACTGTTACCCCTTTGGATACTTATTATTAAGCTGAAAAAAAAAAAAAAAAAAACAGGCTTATGACAATACCATAAGGCATACTCTCAAGTGAGGCACGTGACCGGCCGCTATAACTAAGCAATTACTGAATGATGAACCTTTGGTGTGCTGTGGGGTACTAGAGTACCAAGGCTGCAAATATCAATGAGTATAATTTAAAATAGGGGGACCTGCAGAAAAAGCACTGTTCACTCTAGCCAAGGTTTTTTTCCGTTGGTCGTCGTTGGTAGTGTGACAATACCAACATCACCGGCCATGGAAAGTGGTGGATCCTGCAGATAGTCAACAACCTTACCAGCAAAGAAACCATCAATATTATTCTTCTTATTTATTATACTCATTAATATTAACTACTAGATGTTTGATTAACAAATATCAAAGACTTTATTATTTTTTGAATCAAATCCTGGGCCTAATCTGATGGTCCTAGTCCATGCAAAAGTGAGGCTCGCACGACGCGAAAAAAACCTCAGCAGGGCATACTAACTCCAGAGCCATCTTCCACTACCACGCAACGTTACCATGTCCTACGACGATATTGAAAACGCAGTGCCCGACATTGTGATCGGGTCCACGCTCCAGGAAAATGAAGAAGACGCCGTGTATCAGCACGAGGCCGAGTCCGGAGCCGAAGAGGAAGAAGCTGAGGCCCCCAAGGAAAAGAAGTCCGTGGCTTTTGCAGGCTTGGAAGACGAGTACGACGAAGATGAAGCCCGGCGTGAGTTCGAAGAAGGAGGTGGTTTGCCTGAACAGCCGGAAAACCCCGATTTCTCCAAGTTGACTCCTCTTTCCCATGAGATTATCAACAGACAGGCCACCATTAACATTGGAACCATTGGCCATGTGGCCCACGGTAAGTCCACGGTGGTGAGAGCCATTTCAGGGGTGCAAACTGTCCGTTTTAAGGATGAATTAGAGAGAAATATCACCATCAAGTTGGGATACGCCAATGCTAAGATCTACAAGTGTGACAATGAGAGCTGTGAGGCCCCTGGCTGCTACCGGTCTTTCAAATCCGATAAGGAAATACATCCCAAGTGTCAGCAACCAGGGTGTGAGGGCCGTTACTCGTTGGTGCGCCACGTGTCGTTTGTCGACTGTCCCGGTCACGATATTTTGATGAGTACTATGTTGTCAGGAGCAGCAGTGATGGACGCCGCTCTTCTTTTGGTGGCTGGTAACGAGTCTTGTCCTCAGCCACAAACCTCCGAGCATTTGGCAGCCATTGAGATCATGAAGTTGAAGCACGTGATCATCTTACAGAACAAGGTCGATTTGATGAGAGAAGAGTCGGCTTTGGACCACCAGAAGTCCATTTTGAACTTCATCCGGGGTACCATTGCCGATGGAGCACCTATTGTGCCCATTTCCGCCCAGTTGAAGTACAACATCGATGCAGTCAACCAGATCATATGCGACTACATTCCTGTTCCTCCCAGAGACTTCTTGGCTTCGCCACGTTTGATTGTCATTAGATCTTTTGATGTCAACAAACCCGGAGCAGAGATTGACGACTTGAAGGGAGGTGTTGCCGGAGGCTCGATCTTGAACGGTGTGTTTAAGATTGGAGATGAGATTGAAATCAGACCAGGTATTGTCACCAAGGACGACAACGGCAAGATCCAGTGTAAGCCGATTTTCTCCAACATCGTGTCGTTGTTTGCCGAACACAACGATTTGAAGTTTGCCGTGCCCGGAGGCTTGATTGGTGTGGGAACCAAGGTGGACCCTACGTTGTGTAGAGCCGACCGGTTAGTAGGCCAGGTGGTGGGGTCCAAGGGCAACTTGCCTTCGATCTACACGGACATTGAGATCAATTTCTTCCTTTTGAGAAGATTGTTGGGAGTCAAGACCGAAGGAGCCAAGCAGGGAGCCAAGGTCAGAAACTTAGAAACGGGTGAAGTGTTGATGGTGAATATCGGGTCCACAGCCACCGGAGCACGTGTGATTGCCGTTAAGGCCGATATGGCACGGTTGCAATTGACGGCTCCGGCCTGTACGGAGGTGAACGAGAAGATTGCTTTGTCGAGAAGAATCGAGAAGCATTGGCGGTTGATTGGCTGGGCCACCATCAAGAAGGGTACCACCTTGGACCCGGTGGCATAATCGGGCTGTATTTAGCGTAATCTATTGATAGTGGAGAAATTGAAGGTGATGATAGTAGTAATAGAGATATAACCACCATACCTGAAGGCATACAGTTGAGTACACTCTACACGGACTACTACAACTACTACACCCTAAATACACTATCTACACTAACTACACTATCTACACTATCTACACTATCTACACTATCTACACTAATATACTGCTATACTAGTTTTCTTTTCATAGTACTACTACTAATAGTACTACTACTACTTCTAATAGTACTACTACTACTACTACTACTACTAATAGTACTACTACTACTACTTCTAAACTATTTATACTAGTTACACTAGTGCTACGAATACCACTTGTAGGACTTCTTGTAGTACTTCTTGTAGTACTTCTAATACCACTACTGCTTCTACTGCTTGTACTAGATAAACTCTTACTTCTATTGCTACTTCTCATCTTACTGGTATTTCTCCTTCCAAGACTAAGTACTACTACTTGTTCTCCCTATACTAGTATTACTGCTTCTACTACTCCTACATTCTACTACTAGTACTACTTCTGCTACTTATACTACTTCTACTACTGGTACCACTTCTACTACTACTTATACTTCTACTACCACTTATGTTACTACTACTAGAACTTCTATTACTACTACTACCACTCCTACATTCTACTACTATTTATACTTATACTACTACTTATACTTATACTACTACTTATACTACTACTACTACTACTACTACTACGACTACTACTACGACTACTACGACTACTACTACGACTACTACGACTACTTCTATGCCGTGCACTATTTATATTGTACTACCATACATCCGTTAGATTCTTGTTGTAAGGATAAGTACTAAGTTATCTTTATCCGTTGATGATTCCTCAGTAAGAGGAATCGATCACCTTTAATATTCTGCTAGAGAGTAGCCGAAGGGGTGTAGTAACGGTGAGCCAGAAAGAAGACGTAGTATCAACGGTTCTCGATTAACCCGGGACGTGAGCTTAATCCGTATATGACTAATATTTCACCCATCTTGAAACTAACAACTTTTACTACACTACTTATACTAGGACTTCCATTACTACTGATTGTACTACTACTACTACTACTACTACTATTTCTATTTCTACTACTACGCTAATACATTGGATACCACATTGCTCCCAGTATATCAACTAGTATCAAGATACAAGACTAGTATACTACAATATACTACACCACACTACTACAATACACTACACTACTACAATACACTACACTACTACAATACACTACACTACTACAATACACTACACTACTACAATACAC